>JAXIVJ010010952.1:0-45334 GCA_036785665.1 Chirona hameri | reverse complement strand
ATGCAGTCACGAGGATATGCCCGTATGATGTATTATGTTCAGAGGGTTTGGAGCTACAGACCTCCAAAGATTACCCTGCAGCATGACCTTGCAAAAATTCCCGAGGCTATATCTCGAGAACGTTGACCTTAAGGGTCTGGCGATGCCACCATCGACTTCAGGGCACAAGCTAACCATATAGACAAAATTTCGTCAAAATACAAAATGTGGTGGTGTGAACTTGTATTTTTTTTTGGTCGATCTGTCGTGGTAACCAGCAGACTGGTAACCAGCAAGCCGACCTCAGTGTCTGCTCCACCTCCACGACTGTCTGCTGTCTGCTCCACCTCCCGACTGAAGCGTCACGTGTCCCTGCATCCATGACTGGTAACACAGCAGCCGGCCTCAGTGTCTGCTCCACCTCCACGACTGAAGGCGTCACGTGTCCTGCATCCCATGACTGGCAACCAGCAGCCGGCCTCAGTGTCTGCTCCACCTCCACGACTGAAGGCGTCACGTGTCCCCTGCATCCCATGACTGGTAACCAGCAGCCGGCCTCAGTGTCTGCTCCACCTCCCCGACTGAAGGCGTCACGTGTCCCTGCATCCCATGACTGGTAACCAGCAGCCGACCTCAGTGTCTGCTCCACCTCCACGACTGAAGGCGTCACGTGTCCCTGCATACCCATGACTGGTAACCAGCAGCCGGCCTCAGTGTCTGCTCCACCTCCCCGACTGAAGGCGTCACGTGTCCCTGCATACCCATGACTGGTAACCAGCAGCCGGCCTCAGTGTCTGCTCCACCTCCACGACTGAAGCGTCACGTGTCCCTGCATCCCATGACTGGTAACCAGCAGCCGGCCTCAGTGTCTGCTCCACCTCCACGACTGAAGGCGTCACGTGTCCCTGCATCCCATGACTGGCAACCAGCAGCCGGCCTCAGTGTCTGCTCCACCTCCCCGACTGTCTGCTGTCTGCTCCACCTCCACGACTGAAGGCGTCACGTGTCCCTGCATCCCATGACTGGTAACCAGCAGCCGACCTCAGTGTCTGCTCCACCTCCACGACTGAAGGCGTCACGTGTCCCTGCATCCCATGACTGGTAACCAGCAGCCGGCCTCAGTGTCTGCTCCACTCCACGACTGAAGGCGTCACGTGTCCCTGCATCCCATGACTGGCAACCAGCAGCCGGCCTCAGTGTCTGCTCCACCTCCCCGACTGTCTGCTGTCTGCTCCACCTCCACGACTGAAGGCGTCACGTGTCCCTGCATCCCATGACTGGTAACCAGCAGCCGGCCTCAGTGTCTGCTCCACCTCCCCGACTGTCTGCTGTCTGCTCCACCTCCCCGACTGAAGGCGTCACGTGTCCCTGCATCCCATGACTGGTAACCAGCAGCCGGCTCTCAGTGTCTGCTCCCACCTCCACGACTGAAGGCGTCACGTGTCCCTGCATCCCATGACTGGTAACCAGCAGCGGCCTCAGTGTCTGCTTCACCTCCCCGACTGAAGGCGTCACGTGTCCCTGCATCCCATGACTGGTAACCAGCAGCCGCCTCAGTGTCTGCTCTCACCTCCACGACTGAAGGCGTCACGTGTCCCCTGCATCCCATGACTCGTGTAACCAGCAGCCGGCCTCAGTGTCTGCTCCACCTCCCCGACTGAAGGCGTCCAAGTCTTCGCGCGGCAGATACTCTGGCTTGTTTTAAGAGCACACTCACGATCGCTGGGAGACTAGAGACGACGAAAGACTAGATACTGAGAGACTAAAGGATTTTTCAGTGGCACCACGGTCTGGTGACTGTCGAGGGAAGGAGGGGGCAATCTGTTTTTCAAGGTTGTCATGCAAAACAATCCTTTACCCGGGTCCCGACACTGCGTCAGATCAGGCTGCGACAGATGAGGTCAACGGACATCGGAACATGATTTGAATCATCGCTATCCTGGGCAACATTATTGATTGACATATTACCTAGCAGGCAGCAACAACTTTGTCACTGCCTTCGTAACTTGTAACTAAGAAACTTTGTATCTGCCACGTAACGGGTAAAATATGCACGATACATTTCTGATCAGAAGCCTTCAGGTGTCCGTTTTTTCGGAGAGCTCCTTTTTTGCTTTCATAATCTGAATTGACATGTCATAACTAGGTAGCTGGCCGTGTGACTTTTTACGGGCTCTAGCACGAACAGTGGGGGTCAGAGGCAGGCGGCCGGGGGGGGGGGGTCGACTTACCCGGAATGATGCCGGTGCAGGCTGCGGAGTGACATGCTGGCGACTCTGTGCTGCGCTGGGCAGGGCTGGGCTGGGCTGGGTTGCGGCTCAGGGCAGCTGCGGCGGGCAGGGGGCCGGCCGCCGGCCTGCTCAGTCCGCCGCCTCGGCCGCCGCCGCCCGGCCTGCGCGGCGCCCCGCCGCCTCTGCTGATGGCAGCAGCGGGCGCCACTCAGAGACCCCGGCCCGGCCCGGCAGGGCAGGGCAGGGCAGGGCAGGACAGGGCAGGGCAGGGCAGGGCAGGGCAGGGCAGGGCAGGCAGGGCAGGGCAGGCCAGGGCAGGCCAGGGCAGGCCAGGGCAGGCCAGGGCAGGCCAGGGCAGGCCAGGGCAGGGCAGGTAGGCCAGGGCAGGGCAGGGCAGGGCAGGGCAGGGCAGGGCAGGGCAGGGCAGGGGCAGGGCAGGGGCAAGGCAGGACAGGGCAGGACAGGGCAGGGCAGGGCAGGGCAGGGTAGGGGCAGGGACAGGGACAGGGACAGGGACAGGGACAGGGACAGGGACAGGGACAGGGACAGGGACAGGGACAGGGACAGGGACAGGGACAGGGACAGGGCAGGGGCAGGGGTAGGGGCAGGGGCAGGGGTAGGGGCAGGGGCAGGGGCAGGGGCAGGGGCAGGGGCAGGGGCAGGGGCAGGGGCAGGGGCAGGGGCAGGGGCAGGGGCAGGGGCAGGGGCAGGGGCAGGGGCAGGGTATGACCTTGATAAACAGGTCATAGGTCACGGGTCATGGGAAGTAGAAGTTTGCAATTTTCAGAGTATGTGTCAAATTGTTCACAAGTAGGGTACTGAAAGTTCCATTGTAATCAGTTGATGAATACGCGAGTTATTCCCTAAAAACCGAGGGGGGGGGGGGAGCATCCACCCTCCCCTGCACTGGCGAAGGTTAACCATGATGATGACATTGAGTTTGAAAATGAAGGTCATATTCGTCATCAACGTGCCCAAATTGAACTATGGGCAAGTTTTGAAGGCAATCGCAGCTCGACGTTGAATCCGACTATGACTACGTAGCTAACTTCACGGACATATAGGCACCTGCGACAGGAACAGAATAGCAGGGGTGTAGGATTCTATTCAGTTGAGGGGGCTTCAACTCCCCCCCCTACTTGGCTTCAGCCCCCAGCTTGGACGAGGAAGTGGGTGAAATCCGGGGAGAAATATGTATTTTTGGAGATGTTGATGGTACTTTAAAGAAAAATAATGACCGTTGGATTGATTTATCTGCATTATTTTATTACGCATGTATGGTATCAAATTGATCGCATGTCTCAATTTAAAGGTGAAATAACCATTTTTTATATTTCGAAAATTACATTTTGGGAGATTCATCACTATCTCTGGTTTAAATGTTGATTTGTAAACATGTCATAGGGCCAGAAATGAAGTAAGTGCGCTAAGAAGCGTGACAACGTCCCTGATTGGTCATTGGTCAATGAAACAATTCGCCGACACTAAATAGGTCGCTGTTGGGTGCATAAGTGAACTTCCAATTTCATTGCCATTTTTTCATTGTTTCATGATTTTGTTTAATGATAAGCTTAAGCCTAGTGTTATATACAGCCAGAGGCAAAACAAAACAAAAATCCTGAAAATACATGAAACAATTTTCAAAATTGAGGGTCGCACTCGCAGCCACTAACTAGGCCGTCGTTGGGTGCATAAGTTAACTGCTAATTTGGTTGCCTTTTTATTCAATGTTTGTCGATTTTTAAGGGCAGCAGCAGGGGCGTCCCCACGGATTTTTGAGTGGGAGGGGGGGGGGGGGGGGAGGAGAGACGAAGTGCCGAATGAACCATCAGTACGGCTCGCGACAATGAGAAGGAAAATATTTTTTTACTTATAATTTTTACTTAAGAACGCAATTTTTAGTTGTAACTTCCAGCTGTTTTTCTTTCTTTTTTAAAACTATAACAGATGATAGATGAAAAGCAAAAACTTCTTCGGAAATCTGCATGACATATTGTTCAAACGACGCAATATTCGATAGGCACTGCCAGGCGATTCCCTCATCGCTGTTTGGGATACATATCCTAGTTATTCGTGTTACATAGAAAGCTATTTAATACTAATTATAAGACGTGCAGCCACCTGTCCGTCTGTCCGTTCGGATGTCATCCGATTGCTTAATAACTCCTGGCACCTTGCAGTCAAAACCGCCAAATTTTGCATGTTAGTGGGGATGTAGGGTCGCACTATCGTACTCAAATTTTGCGTCGATCCATGATCACAATAGACTGCAATTATAATTGTTCTTAATATGCCGTGAATATCAGAAGTTGTAAGCGCCACCCGGCTACCACTGGACTGGCTTTCTGCTTTCGGGAGACACTGGCTCGGTGGTCAGTTTGATAGATATTTAGGAGGTCCGTGGTGCGATACAAGGCAACGCCACTTGCACTGGCGTGTTTTTTTTCTATCTTCTTCATAAGCTCAGCGCACTGTTCTGCATGCTGGCCGAACCGGGGTTAGCGTAACTGTACCAGGAGGACGGATCGCCCCGGAACCGGTGACTGCCGCTGGCTCGTTGTGCGGGGTAGTCGTGTGTGGATGGCTGGTCGAAACGGATGTGGATGAAGTGGCTCATGTACTTGAACTTTGAAGTAATGGATGAAGTAGTTATCCAAAAACTACCTCGGTTTGCAAACTTTGAACGCATTTGGGCAGAACTTGAACGAAATGGCTTGCATATTTAGTTTGATAAATTTAGTCCAAAGCTTTTGAATGGGTATATTTCCTAGGTCAGGACCCGGCCAGTTTGAGGACCAGTTTGATTACCGAGCGGAATGAGGTCTTCAGTCAACTATGGGAAAATATACGTATGACCATGGTTTTCAGAAGCTTATTTATTTGCAGCTATTCGGTCGAAGTGACTGAAAACTTGCACACAAAAACGTTCATGTCATGAAATTATCCGCCGGTGTTTCCTTTCAGCAAGCACAAAGTGTGCCTAAACTACAAATAGCCACATTAACGCTATAATATGCCCGTTTTTTCTACTACCGAAATTCCATTTCAATTCCTGTCAACTTCCCTCAAGAAAAGTGAAAATATCGTCCTGATCACTTCCATTCTTCCATTGCATTGATGCTTTTTCCAAATGCTTTTATGATATTGAAACCTGCAATATTTCCGAACACAGTATGGATTTATGTCTCCGAAACTGGGGAACAATTCCCCCAGCCTGACGACTGGGGGGGCGGTATCCTCCCCGTCCCCCCCCCCCCTGCGGCGACGCCCTTGGGCAGCAGGGCTCATAATCACGATAAACAGAGTGGAGGACATATTTCCATACCATTTAGTCAAAAAGCAATACCGGATTTTGGGGAGCACCGAAATTCGTTAACAAGTACTTGGAATACCGGTCGTTAAAAGTGTGGAACGCTTATTAACTTTAAATTGACATATATTTTGGTAGGAATGTTTATACGCAAAATGTAATAAATTTATAATATTATTTTTGTCTCGTCTGTCGATTTCAAGTGATAACTCCATGTTTGTGGGAAAAGGCCATGATTTTTCTTTAAGCCATTTTTCTCAGCTCCGTCCCCCCCAATTTTTTTCTGGAGAAGCTACACCCCTGCAGAATAGTAAACACAGACAGCCGTTGTTTCCTTTCAGCAAGCACAAAATGTGCCGTAAACAACCAAAAGAGCACATTTTGCCCCATATTTCGCCTCATGTTTTCTGGTACCAAGATGTACCCTTACATTGCACTTATACTTTTTTCCAAATGTTTTAAAGATATTAGAAACTGCAATAACGGCAATCGAATCGTAAATAAATATCTCCGAAACGGGGGTCAATCCCCCAGCCTGACGGTTTGGGGGGAGGGGCGGTGTCTCCTCCGTCCCCCCCCCCTGGCGACGCCCTTCGGCAGACAGGGAACAGGGACAGGGCACAGGGCACAGGGCACATAGCACAGGGCACAGGGCACAGGGCACCAGGGCCTCAGCTAAGGAATTCCCACTGGGGGGGGGGGGGAGCAGTTCGAGATAATGCTGCTAAGGCAAATGATTAAGCCGTAAGCGTACTTATACTGATACAATATTTTAAGTGTGATAATGACTCAAACATAAGTGCAAACTGGAAATGAGATAGTATAATAATACAATTATGAAGCCGAATACAAATGTAAAATATAAGCATGCACATCGACAAGGGTTCACGCCAGTCGTGTATTTTTTTCACAATTGGGGGGGGGGGCAGGCACGCATCGAAGGGGTCCATCGTCGCCATACTTTACCAAAACGACTAAAATTGGCCGAAAACTAACACATTTCCTGATTGTATAGGAAGATCTAAGCAGCTTATGCAAGGGAGAGTTTGTTTTTAAAGCAGTTCCTTAACCCTCGACCGTGCAGCGTCCGATCAGTGCTTGACCGTGCAGGGGCGGGCGTGCAGGGTACAACCCCCCTAGCGTTTCGCCCCTAATTGGGCTATAGATTCGATTAAAAAACGAGCGTGTTGCTTGTCACGAGAGGAAGCCATTGATATCCGATTTTAATGTTCTAGGTCATTATGTGACCTCTGAGGTCATGTCAATAACCCCAATTCAACCAAATTGTAAATGCGTATAAATTTAATTTAATCCAGCTAGAATCGCGAATAAGCATATAATTATGCTAAATGGGTGCCAAATTTGAAATCCGCGTCACAAAATGTCCTAGAAACTGCCAAATTCCAAAAAGGTCATGTCAGGTCATGTCAGGTCATTTGAGGTCAGTGACCTCGGTTGACCTGTGGAGGTCCATGACCCCGGTGGAACATACAATTATGTAAAATGGATCCCATATTTTAAATCAGCGTCACAAAATGTCCTAGAAACTGCCAAAAGCCAAACAAGTAATATCAGGTCATCGGAGGTCAGTGACCTCGGTTGACCTCTGAAAAGTTCAATCGAGGTCACAATCTCAAGGGAAACTACAACTGTCACCTGGAAACACCTGTGCTCCTGAACAACAAACACTATGAAACTGCACAAGTTACAAAGATCAATACTACGGACGCCAATTGCGCCTGACATGACCTTGATAAACAGGTCAAAGGTCTTGATAAACAGGTCAGGGGTCATGTGACCTACAACTTAAAATTGTCAGAATATGTGTCAAATTGTTCACAAGTAGGGTACTGAAAGTGTCATCGCAATCGGTTGATATCTACGCGAGTTATTCCCTAAAAACCGAAGGGGGGTGGCATCCATCCCCCTGCACTGGCGAGGGTTAACCCGCGCCCTGCCGGTGCTCGGCGCCACTTTAGTCGTGTCAGGGGAGACATCTGAACGCCCTCCTCGAACTCGGCTCCAATGGGGATTAGGCATAATCAAAAAATGCCGTTAGGTAATTCTGCTCGTCTAAATTAATGTCGAAATTATTATTATTTTTTGTTCAGGTCAATATTGAGATCACCACCAGGCACTAGATGTCATCAACGGCCAACATTGTTTTGGTTTAAGATTTGAGTAATTTGCTCCAGAAACTCCCAAATATGTCAGGTACTGCGATAGCTAGGAAGAGGAGCAAACGGGAAAGCAATGGAAATGTCTTAAATTTGTACTTGCTTGGGTGTACTCCATTTTTAGATCAGGCCGATAGTATAAGTTCCAGAGGTCACCACAGGTCACATTGTTTGTCAAAAAGTGTTTAGTGCATAACTTCTTCTCTGATAAATATATAGGCAAACGATATAAAGGTATTCTGCCGTTATCCTGTTCTTCTCGTCATGCACTTCGAACCATGTCCATAATGATCGGGTTAGGCCAAATTTAAATTTTGACCTCAGGTCATGATCATCCCAGGTTATGCAGTAACCCAGGTAGGTCATGTTGCACATTTACGGAAGTGTCTCGACAAGATAAACTCAGTGGTGTCGGTCTCATGTCTCATCTTTATTTCATTAATAGTTATTGGCAGGAAGTGGTGGTGACCTCAAATGACCGCAGCTGACCAGCTCACCATGTGTCGATCACTGAGTAAAATTGTGCTGGGGTCATCAAGAATGGGCTAAAATAACATGTTATTGAAACAATTGGTCTGATGTAATGTGTGTTCTCCTGATAGCGGAAGCACTTGTAAATTGTCCCGTTGACTTATATTGGGCAAGTCACGAGATCCAACTGACCTAAATTCACCGATATAAAAGTCCAAAGTAGCAGAATTGTGGGTACTTATGTCCTGATTAAATTATGTGTCACATCTCTCAGTCAAACACTGTGTCTGTGGTTCGTCCACATCCTTCTTTGGAGGTGGGACCACATGACGTGACCTGGTGGCCTCACCTGAGATGACCCGAGGTCAACAAATTAAAAGGTGCGCAATTCATGCCGAAACAGATGTGCCAGAAGCGATGGTGCTGCATACCGCCATTGTCGTGATATTCCCGAAAAATCGGGGGCGCCCATACCCAACTCCCCAAACGCCTCACCCTCGGCACGACGCGGGTTAATGCAAAAACAAATAGTCAGACGAGTTTTGAGACAGTCATTCAAACCAACGTTTTCGGACGTTCTGGATGCGCTAGTGGGGCCAAACGCTCAATTTGGGACATCATATTATTTACACCGTAAAACAAAACAAACATTAGCAGTTCATTTTGTGAGGCGTTTTATTTTCGAATCACACACTATTTCGTTAGCCGAAGATAAAATAGTCAGTGCAATTAGAAACTCCTCACTAAATTATTATTACCGAGCGGGCGCGAAGCGCCCGTGAGGTTTCTCGTCAACTTACTAGACAAATTTACATTTGACCCGGCCCGAACCGGCCCGACCCGACCATACAGACGCTTTTCGGAACTTGGTAACCACTGCTCCGATTGAGATCAGGTTTTCGCCATTGGATAGGACCATCAAATGAATTTTGATTTTGTTATGTTGCGTTCTGATAGAGGTGGTACCACAGCGCGTGGCACACGCCAACGTCGACATGAACACAATCATTTTGGAAAACAAATGTCATTATTAATCAAAGCATTCGTTTTTATACGCTGAAGCATGCAGCGCCCAGGACGTACTCCCTTTTGGCGGATTCGAGAAAGGAGATCATGAACAATTTAATGCAACTTAATTTGTATGTAGTTTGTCACAGGAAAGCAACAGATACCGCTCGCCGCTCGGTTACCGCTGATTAAGGCGTTTTACTGGTTTTAATCAGTGCAGACTGCAGATCCAATCCATGCAGTTTCCCTTGTAAATACAAAAAAAAACGGTATCTCTTGGAATAAAAAAAACGAGGCACCGAAACCAAGAGTAGTTGTTACCTGGTTGATACCGTCTATTGCCGCTTACTGTACAACTCATCTCACATATTACGGTTAGACGTGAATAATGGAAATAGTTATTATGAGTTTTAAACGTTTTTTAAACTTTTTTTCGGGCCGACATCCTACTAAGTATGGGCCTGATATCGGCTCACCGTTGGCATGCTTTCGAGAGACCCATTCATTATCGGTCGTGTCTGTCAAATGCTGACACACAGCCCTACATTTATTCGTCGAATTTGCGGTGAAATCGGTTCTTTGATCGATATATAAGTGTGTGGACCGAGGGCACCTGGAGGGGGGGGGGGGGCTGATGGCCACCCTTAAGTATATAAATGGGACCTATGCTTCCAAATCAATGCAGCCACATCAAAAGTGAAGACAAACACCTACAAACTTCACAAAGGAGAGAAACATTGCTTCGCCGATATTCCCCCGGTTTCGTCGTGTGATGTAATGAAGGTGGTATTGAGTAGTCTATGTTCCTAGAACCAACGAACTCATCCGAAGCTTGGACCAAAGGAGAAAGACAAACAACGACATACAATCAACAATTAAGACATACAAGAGTGGAGGGCCGCACACACAAACACCAGGCCCACCGTCCCGGTCAGCTCTGACCACAGGAGTGGCGCGGTGCGGAGAGGAGTGGTCCTGCCTCACTCCGTCCCAGGTCGGAGGTCACGTGACCCGCGGCGCCGAGGCACAGGTCACCGGTCGATCAGCTGCCCGCCCGCTGTCGCCGCAAACTCGGTACAAAACATAACCCGCGACCTAAATATATCGTAAGCAACAAAGTTGCTGAAAAAAGAGAATAATTCATTTTACCATTCTATACGGAGAATACTTCAGTCAAATAAATTGCACTTTCGTATTCTTGCATAACGATGGCCTTCAATAGTCCTGTCTTGTGGATAAGTCAGATGTGGTCAAAACAAAATGAGCAAACAAATACGTCTTTGAAGAGCAATACAGGTCGTTATTGCAAAATAACAATTATCTTGCAAATTCAGACCGATGGAATACCCTCTCGAGTCTCGAAGTCTGGAATGGCACGGAGTTAACATTTAATTAAACTTTGAGTTATGTGACAAGTTGCGGAATAAACCCTTTACGACAGGATCCGGGGGTGATCCGGGCATTACTTGTGCCTTATTTCTGCTAACCACGGCCACTGCTCGGCGCGGATAAACAATCCGAATGAGTTGCAGTGCAGCGAGGTGCGGCGGCCCCGTGCTAACTGGATCAATGCCGGCCGCTGTCATGGCTCAGAATGTCGTGCTCAACCGAAGAAGTTCCGGATGGAGACCTACACGCCGTCTGTTGTGGGATGCCCTCCCTCCCTCTCCCTCTGACCCTCTCTCTCTCTCTCTCTCTCCCTCCCTCCCTCCCTCCCTCCCTCCCTCCCTCCCTCCCTCCCTCCCTCCCTCCCTCCCTCCCTCCCTCCCTCCCTCCCTCCCTCCCTCCCTCTTTCTGTCTAATTCAGCAGCGAAGGGCCATATCCAGTCAGCTGAGGATGAATCGTCAGAGTTGTACTCTGTTTCAGCCACCGACCCGACCCGACTGCGCCCATAACACAGATACTGGTGCTGAGTACGAGTGTGTCGGATCACCGTGTCTCGATCGTGTCAGTCTCCCGACACCACGGTGTGTGTCAGATCACCGTGTCTCGATCGTGTCAGTCTCCTGACACCACGGTGAGTGTGTCGGATCACCGTGTCTCGATCGTGTCAGTCTCCCGACACCACGGTGTGTGTCAGATCACCGTGTCTCGATCGTGTCAGTCTCCCGACACCACGGTGTGTGTCAGATCACCGTGTCTCGATCGTGTCAGTCTCCCGACACCACGGTGTGTATGTCGGATCAGCGTGTCTCGATCGTGTCAGTCTCCCGACACCACGGTGTGTGTCGGATCACCGTGTCTCGATCGTGTCAGTCTCCCGACACCACGGTGTGTGTGTCGGATCACCGTGTCTCGATCGTGTCAGTCTCCGGATCACCGTGTCTCGATCGTGTCAGTCTCCCGACACCACGGTGTGTGTCGAATCACCGTGTCTCGATCGTGTCAGTCTCCCGACACCACGGTGTGTGTCGGATCACCGTGTCTCGATCGTGTCAGTCTCCCGACACCACGGTGTGTGTCAGATCACCGTGTCTCGATCGTGCCAGTCTCCCGACACCACGGTGTGTGTCAGATCACCGTGTCTCGATCGTGTCAGTCTCCCGACACCACGGTGTGTGTCGGATCACCGTGTCTCGATCGTGTCAGTCTACCGACACCACGGTGTGTGTCGGATCACCGTGTCTCGATCGTGTCAGTCTCCCGACACCACAGTGAGTGTGTCGGATCACCGTGTCTCGATCGTGTCAGTCTCCCGACACCACGGTGTGTATGTCGGATCACCGTGTCTCGATCGTGTCAGTCTCCCGACACCACGGTGTGTGTCGGATCACCGTGTCTCGATCGTGTCAGTCTCCCGACACCACAGTGTGTGTCGGATCACCGTGTCTCGATCGTGTCAGTCTCCCGACACCACGGTGTGTGTCGGATCACCGTTTCTCGATCGTGTCAGTCTCCCGACACCACGGTGTGTGTGTGTGTGTGTCAGATCACCGTGTCTCGATCGTGTCAGTCTCCCGACACCACGGTGTGTGTGTCGGATCACCGTGTCTCGATCGTGTCAGTCTCCCGACAACACGGTGTGTGTCGGATCACCGTGTCTCGATCGTGTCAGTCTCCCGACACCACGGTGTGTGTGTCGGATCACCGTGTCTCGATCGTGTCAGTCTTCCGACACCACAGTGTGTGTCGGATCACCGTGTCTCGATCGTGTCAGTCTCCCGACACCACGGTGTGTGTCGTATCACCGTGTCTCGATCGTGTCAGTCTCCCGACACCACGGTGTGTGTCGGATCACCGTGTCTCGGTCGTGTCAGTCTCCCGACACCACGGTGTGTGTGTGTGTGTCGGATCACCGTGTCTCGATCGTGTCAGTCTCTCGACACCACGGTGTGTGTCGGATCACCGTGTCTCGGTCGTGTCAGTCTCCCGACACCACGGTGTGTGTGTGTCGGATCACCGTGTCTCGATCGTGTCAGTCTCCCGACACCACGGTGTGTGTCGGATCACCGTGTCTCGGTCGTGTCATTCTACCGACACCACGGAGGTGGCCAGGATGATGACAGTGACGAGGGAAACCATGCAGCCTTCGGCGACAGCTGCATGGGGACATTGTTGGGCTACGGTATGGGACGATTGCAGCTGCGAGGAGTACGATGACAGCTACGGCGAGTACCATGCCAGCTACGGCGAGTACGATGACAGCTACGGCGAGTACGATGGCAGCTACGGCGAGTACGATGACAGCTACGGCGAGTACGATGACAGCTACGGCGAATACGATGACAGCTAAGAGGAGTACGATGACAGCTACGAGGAGTACGATGCCAGCTACGGCGAGTACGATGACAGCTACGGCGAGTACGATGACAGCTACGGTGAGTAAGATGACAGCTACGAGGAGTACGATGACAGCTAAAGTGAGTACGATGACAGCTACGAGGAGTACGATGACAGCTACGGTGAGTACGATGACAGCTACGAGGAGTACGATGACAGCTACGAGGAGTACGATGACAGCTACGGTGAGTACGATGACAGCTACAAGGAGTACGATGACAGCTACGGTGAGTACGATGACAGCTACAAGGAGTACGATGACAGCTACGAGGAGTACGATGACAGCTACGGTGAGTACGATGACAGCTACAGCGAGTACGATGACAGCTACGGCGAGTACGATGACAGCTACGGCGAGTACGATGACAGCTACGGCGAGTACGATGACAGCTACGGTGAGTACGATGACAGCTACGGCGGAGGCTACGGTCTTGCCGTACACGGCTACGGCCAAGGCCACGGCTACCCCTGGCATGGCGGAACGGCTCGGGTTACTAGGTGGTTTCGGCGGAGATGACACGGCGCAATGAACATGATAGCCGGACACTCACGAAATGCACGACTGGAACTAAACATGAAATTTGGCTTCAGTCAAGGGCTCCGCCACAGGTTTGAAGTTGGGGGGACGTGGATTCATGGGCTCAACGAGATATAGGGCTGAGTATATGGGATATGGTGGGAACCGGGCTCTACGCCTGACCGGGCCCCTGATACACGCCTTTGCCAGCAACCGGCCCCTGGCTCGATAGGGCCTGACCAAGACCGGGCCCCTACCCGGAACGGGCCTGTGTCACTAGAACGGGCCCGTATCAATAATTTGCAAGGATCGGACCCTGTTGTGACCGGGCCTTCGTTTTGACCGGGCCCCATATCACGTCTTTGCCAGCACCGGGCCCCTGCCTCGATCGGGACTGATCAAGACCGGGCCCTACCAGGAACGGACCCGTGTCACCAGAACGGGCCCGTATCAAGAATTTGCCAGGACCGGGCCCTGCTGTGATGGGCCCTCGACCTGACCGGGCCCCATACCACGCCTCTGCCAGCACCGGGACCCTGCCTTGATCGGGCCCCTACCAGGAACGGGCCCCTACCAGTAACGGGCCCGTATCACAAATTTGCAAGAGTGGGCCTGTTGTGACCGGGCCCTCGTCCTGACGGGCCGCGTATCACGCCTTTGCTAGCACCGGCCCCTGCCTCGATCGGGCCTGACCAAGACCGGGCCCCTACCAGAAACGGGCCCGCATCAATAATATGCAAAGACCGGGCCCTCGTCCCGACCGGGCCCCATATCACGCCTTTGCCAGCAACAGGTCCCTGCCTCGATCAGGCCTGACCAAGACCGGGCCCCTGTGTTAGGTATGGGCCAGAATACGGGTCATTTTGTTGCGTGCCCCTCATAAATTTCGGGGGGGGAGGGGGTGGTAACTGACCCTTTTGACCCCCGCCCCACATGCACCACTGCCAACTTGCCTCGGGATACTCCCGCTACTTGCTGTGTCAGTGGTATCTAGAGACATCGCCACCAGTGTGTGTGTGTGTGTGGGGGGGGGGGGGGGGGCTGGGGGCGCCCCCCCCCCCAGGATCGCTCCGGCCGTAGTCCCCCCAGATTTACAGGATTTTAACATTAGCCCAATGGGGTTGGCTCCAAAGCCATGGCTGCCCCCCCCCCCCCCTACTAAAAATTGTGTGGCGACGCCACTGCCTAGAGAGGTAACTTGTTGACTAAGTTAAAACGTACTTTTCGCTTCTAGAAAACTGAGCATCTTATACATGCGCATTGCGCATTACTGCTAAGTCGCAGTGGCATGGCTGTTAATTAACCACAGTCCACACAGGCACGTAGCCAGGATTTCGTCCAGGGGGGGGGGGGGTGCCTTGAAAGGGCCTGCTTCCCGAGCGTTGAAAAGGCCCCCTTCCCAAACGTTGAAAGGGCGAAACAGAACGGATGACAAGGCACGTTACAAGGATGGAGAAGGCAGTATGCAAAGGCGTCGCCGTAGGGGGGGGGGGGGGGGGGTACCGACCCCCCATCAGTTGTCAGGCTGGGGGGAGGGGATTATCCCCCACCCCAATTTTGGTGACATAAATCCATACTTTGTTCGGAAATATTGCAGGTTTCAATACCATACCAACATTTGGAAAAAGTATCAGTGCAATGGAAGAATGGAAGGGATTAGGACGATATTTTTGTTTTTCTTGAGGGAAGTTGACAGGAATTGAAATGGAATTTCGGTATCAGAAAAACGGGCATATTATGGCGTTAATGTGGCTATGTGTTGTTTAGGCACACTTTGTGCCTGCTGAAAGAAAACACCGGCAGATAGTTTTACGTCATGAACGTTTTTGTGTGCAAATTTGCAGTCACTTTGACCGAATAGCTGCAAAGAAATAAGCTTCTGAAAACCCATGGCTACGGTCGGGCCGCTCATACGTATATTTTTCACCATAGTTGACGGAAGACCTCGCTCCGCTCGGTAATCAAACTGTGCATGCCGGCTCTTGACCTAGGAAATATATTCATTCAAAAGCTTCGGACTAAATTGATAAAATAAATATGCAAGCCATTTCGTTCAAGTTCTGCCCAAATGCATTCAAAGTTTGCAAACCGAGGTAGTTTTCGGATAACTACTTCATCCATTACTCCAAGTAGATGAGCTACTTCATCCACATCCGTTTCGGCTAGCTGTCCACAAACGCGCACCAGCGGCAAAAACAAGGGCAGCACCAGCGGCAGCAACAGCGGCAGCACCAGCGCCAGCACCAGCGCCAGCACCAGCGCCAGCACCAGAGCCAGCACCAGCGCCAGCACCAACGCCAGCGCCAGCACCAGCACCAGCGCCAGCGCCAGCACCAGTGCCAGCACCAGCGCCAGCGCCAGCACCAGCGGCAGCACCAGCGCCAGCACCAGCGCCAGCACCAGCGGCAACACCAGTGTCAACACCGGCGGCAGCACGGGTGGAGGAGGCGTGGCCCAAGCCAGTGACGCACGCAGGATTCCATTGGGGGGGGGGGGGGGGGGGGTCAGAGCGCTAAGAGCGGGCCCCTTGTGTGCGGGCCCCCACACGTTTTTTAGAGAACTTAATTTTAATCAAATTAAATTATTAAATTAAAGCGGATTTCGGTCACTTGTTTTGGAGCGGGCCCACTACAGCATGGGATCTGAGACATGATAATTGTCGTATTTATGTCGTGTAAAGTGACTGCGTGACCTACTGATGTGCGAATTGTAGGTGCATGTGCTACTGATGTGCGGTACAACTGTCGAGAGTTGATGAAATGAGGTCAATGACAACACATGGGAGTAGTGGTGACTGTTGAACCGATACGGTATTTTCGTAGCAGCAGTGGCGGATCAAGGGGGGGCGTAGGGACTGAAGCCCCCTGCCTTAGAAAACGGCGCCCTCGGGCACCGCGGCGCCGAAGTCGCCGCGACGCCGTTCTTGCAAAGGATTTGCCGACGCCGAAGGCGCCGTAGCGTTCTCGGGAGGCCGCCAGGGCGCCCTTGTGTCTACCGACAGCGTCGTAGCACTCTTGAAAGGCACCCTGGTACCCTCAGAAGACAGCTTGCCGCCCTCACAACGCATTATGCCGCCCTCAGAAGGTACATCGCCGCCCACGGAAGGCATTATGCCGCCTTCGGAAGGCATCATGCCGCCCTCGGAAAACATCGTGTCGCCCTCGGAAGACATTTTGCCACCCTCGGAGTGCATTATGCCGCCCTCGCAAGACGTCTTGTCGCCCTCTGAAGGCATCTTGCCGCCCTGAGAGGACATTATGCTGCCCTCAGAGCGCAATATGCCGCCCTCGGAAGGCATCATGCCGCCCTCAGAGCGCATTATGCCGCTCTTGGAAGGCATCATGCGCCCTCGGAAGACATCTCGCCACCCTTGGAAGGCATGTTGCCGCCCTCAGATCGCATTATGCCGCCCTCGGAAGGCATCATGCCGCCCTCGGAAAACATCTTGCCACCCTCGGAAGACATTTTGCCGCCCTCGAAGTGCATTATGTGGACCTCGGAAGATGTCTTGTGGCCCTCGGAAGGCATCTTACCTCTCTCAGATCACATTATGCCGCCCTCAGAGTGCAATATGCTGCCCTCGGAAGGCATCCTGCTGCCCTCAGAGCGCATTTTGCTGCTCTTGGAAGGCATCATGCCGCCTTCGGAGACATATTGCCGCCCTCAGAAGGCATCTTGCCGCCCTCAGAGTGCATTATGCCGCCTTCGGAGTTCGGAAGACGTCTTGCCACCCTCGGAAGGTATCATACCGCCCCCATATGGCACCTTGCCGGCCCGAAAGCGATGCGGTATCCCGGTGCACTCAGAATGATGGCACCCTGACGCCTTCAGCTTCCCTCCGATGGAGACCGGGCACCCGTGACCTTCGAAACCAATAACACGCGTTTGCCCCTCCCCACTCCCTATAGCGCCCTGGATGGCGCCTACGAAGAGGCGATGAAAGACCCCCATGAAATAACCGTGACACTTTTAAAATATGCCTGGTGAGCCGTTGAAGGTGCTGACGTATTATACCTTTCACACTTGGGGCGCCTAAAAATAGCTTGGATGAATGTCCAATGTCCATGATGTTCACAGCTCCACATAAACGTTTTCAGCGTCGGTTACCGATTTTTACGCGATTTGGTCCGAAGTACTAACGTCAAAACGAACCTCCAGCTTTAGCAAAATCAGCTCCATTTTGACCTTACTGGCAGGGGTGGTAAAGTGTTCTGTCCCTATGGATAAGGTCGGGGACAAAATGCTCCTTCTCATGAAGTACTCGGGGTCAAAATGCCAGCAAAAATCATTACTATGTCATTTCTGTGAAAATTTACTAAGCGATCAAGTCCTTAGCAATACTGATCGTCAAAACCACTTCAGATGTATTATTCACTTAATCATCATATTCATCACGTCAGTATGTATGTACATTTACCTTTTTTATTAGCAGTTGCGTTTCATCTCTTCATTGCCAATAATAATAAATTACATTAAACAAAAAATCCGTCGAAAAAAAACATCCGGACGATACATTCAACACGCTGGGTCACTGCACCCAAAATGCACCTGGGTCTTCAATAATGGCCTATAATAACATGATCCAGAAGGAATTGGGCTGATATCATGCGTATCCTCAGAAAAGGAAGCATTTGAATATTTCCCCATTGACTTATAATGGGGAGGTCACGAAATAGACTCAACCTTAGGTCACCGATGTACAAAATCCGAGATAAACGAATTGTAGGTACCCTTATGAACCCTTACTACCCTTATGAAATCCTGTAAGTACGAAATCGATCGGCCAAAACTGTGGCTGTGGTACGACCGCACACTTTTTTGGAGGTGGGGTCACGTGACCAAGTCTGGTGACCTGACCTGTGATGACCCGTAGTCAATAATTTTACCATATGTGGGCAATTGATGTCTTAACAGCTGTGCCAAAAACGGCGGCACTGAGTTGTTGATCCGGTCCTGATACGTCGGATCGCATATGTTTGGTGCTCTATTCCAGCAGTGTAAACAAATATCGCTTCTGCTAAATGCGTCAGCAAGCATCTTTAAAAATAGTAATAAATAAGTTGAGGCACGATCAATTTGATACCATACATGTGTCACATAAAAATGCAGATAAATAAATCAAAGGGTGAATATTTCCCTTTAAACCTCTGAAAAACGACGGAGATTCTGGGCACCGAGGCGATTCCATGGTCCGCGGCAGTGCTGCCATCTATGGACAGTAATGCAAAGTATGCCAGATCAGTCGCGGTTTTGGTCCTCCTGTGGCCAAACCATTGCATCGATTGAAGTGAAACTTGGCATGCGAAGATGTCATCGATCAGTCTTCACACAGTGTGACATATAGTGCGACAAATATCACCTGTCGCCTTGTAGCGGATAAATAGGGCAAAAATTGCAAAACATTGACCACGCTGGTGTGAAGGTGCGCCCGCGATTTTTTTCTCGAAATTGTGTTCAAATTTGGTTCCATCTTACTCAGAACGCTTTTTCCCGTCGGCTGATGCCCAGTCATCACGTTAGTATGTATGTACATTAGGGTGACCCGTTTAGCACCATTTGTGTCGAATCCTCCATTTCTGGGCATCAGTCGACGGGAAAAAGCGTTCTGAGTAAGATGGAACCAAATTTGAACACAATTTCGAGAAAAAAATCGAGAAAAAAAATGGAAGATTCGACACAAATGGTGCTAAACGGGTCACCCTAATGTACATACATACTAACGTGATGAAAATGCTGATTGAGTGAAAATACATCTGAAGTGGTTTTGACAATCAGTATTTCTAAGGACATGATCGCTCAGTAAATTTGCACAGGAATGACATAGTAATGATTTGTGCTGGCATTTTGCCCCCAAGTACTTCATGAGAAGGAACATTTTGTCCCCGACCTTATTCATAAGGACAGCACACTTTACCACCACCCCTGGCACGGATTGCCCCGTAATCGGTGACTGCGCCGCTGGCTCGTTATGCGGGGTAGTCGTTTGTGGACCGCTGGCCGAAACGGATGCGGATGAAGTAGCTCATCTACTTGGAGTAATGGATGAAGTAGTTATCCAAAAACTACCTCGGTTTGCAAACTTTGAACGCATTTGGGCAGAACTTAAACGAAATGGCTTGCATATTTTATTTTATAAATTTAGTACGAAGCTTTTGAATGGATAGAGTTCCTAGGTCAGGACCCGGCATAAACAGTTTGATTACCGAGCGGAGCGAGGTCTTCCGTCAACTAGGGTGAAAAATATACGTATGAGCGGCCCGACCGTAGCCATGGGTTTCAGAAGCTTATTTCTTTGCAGCTATTCGGTCGAAGTGACTGGAAATTTGCACACAAAAACGTTCATGTCATGAAATTATCCGCCGGTGTTTCCTTTTAGCAAGTTTTAGAGGTCAGGACGAGGGCCCGGTCTTGCAAAATATTGATAGCTCGGGCCCGTTCCTGATAGGGGCCCGGTCTTGGTCAGGCCCTATCGAGCCAGGGGCCGGCTTCTGACAAAAGCGTGTATCAGGGGCCCGGTCAGGCGTAGAACCCGGTTCCCACCATATCCCATATACTCAGCCCTATATCTCGTTGAGCTCATGAATCCACGTCCCCCCAACATGAAACCTGTGGCGGAGCCCTTGACTGAAGCCAAATCTCATGTTTAGTTCCAGTCGTGCATTTCGTGAGTGTCCGGCTATCATGTTCATTGCGCCGTGTCATCTCCGCCGAAACCACCTAGTAACCCGAGCCGTTCCGCCATGCCAGGGGTAACCGTGGCCTTGGCCGTAGCCGTGTACGGCAAGACCGTAGCCTCCGCCGTAGCTGTCATCGTACTCGCTGTAGCTGTCATCGTACTCCTCGTAGCTGTCATCGTACTCCTCGTAGCTGCAATCGTCCCATACCGTACCCAACAACTTCCCCATCTGTCGCCGAAGGCTGCACGGTTTCCCCCGTCACTGTCATCATCCTATATAGCCACCTCCGTGGTGTCGGCAGACTGACACGATCGAGACACGGTGATCCGGAGACTGACACGATCGAGACACAGTGATCCGACACACACCGTGGTGTCGGGAGACTGACACGATCGAGACACGGTGATCCGACACACACACCGTGGTGTCGGGAGACTGACACGATCGAGACACGGTGATCCGACACACACCGTGGTGTCGGGAGACTGACACGATCGAGACACGGTGATCCGACACACACCGTGGTGTCGGGAGACTGACACGATCGAGACACGGTGATCCGACACACACCGTGGTGTCGGGAGACTGACACGATCGAGACACGGTGATCCGACATACACACCGTGGTGTCGGGAGACTGACACGATCGAGACACGGTGATCCGACACATACTGTGGTGTCCGAAGACTGACACGATCGAGACACGGTGATCCGACACACACACCGTGGTGTCGGGAGACTGACACGATCGAGACACGGTGATCCGACATACACACCGTGGTGTCGGGAGACTGACACGATCGAGACACGGTGATCCGACACACACACCGTGGTGTCGGGAGACTGACACGATCGAGACACGGTGATCCGACACACACACCGTGGTGTCCGGAGACTGACACGATCGAGACACGGTGATCCGACACACACACACACCGTGGTGTCGGGAGACTGACACGATCGAGACACGGTGATCTGACACACACCGTGGTGTCGGGAGACTGACACGATCGAGACACGGTGATCCGACACACACCGTGGTGTCGGGAGACTGACACGATCGAGACACGGTGATCCGACACACTCACCGTGGTGTCGGGAGACTGACACGATCGAGACACGGTGATCCGACATACACACCGTGGTGTCGGGAGACACAGTGACCCGGAGACTGACACGATCGAGACACGGTGATCTGACACACACCGTGGTGTCGGGAGACTGACACGATCGAGACACGGTGATCCGACACACACCGTGATGTCGGGAGACTGACACGATCGAGACACGGTGATCCGACATACACACCGTGGTGTCGGGAGACTGACACGATCGAGACACGGTGATCCGACACACACACCGTGGTGTCGGGAGACTAACACGACCGAGACACGGTGATCTGACACACACACCGTGGTGTCGGGAGACTGACACGATCGAGACACGGTGATCCGACACACACACCGTGGTGTCGGGAGACTGACACGATCGAGACATGGTGATCCGACACACACCGTGGTGTCGGGAGACTGACACGATCGAGACACGGTGATCCGACACACACACCGTGGTGTCGGGAGACTGACACGATCGAGACACGGTGATCTGACACACACCGTGGTGTCGGGAGACTGACACGATCGAGACACGGTGATCCGACACACACACCGTGGTGTCGGGAGACTGACACGATCGAGACACGGTGATCTGACACACACACACATACCGTGGTGTCGGGAGACTGACACGATCGAGACACGGTGATCCGGAGACTGACACGATCGAGACACGGTGATCTGACACACACCGTGGTGTCGGGAGACTGACACGACCGAGACACGGTGATCCGACACACACACCGTGGTGTCGGGAGACTGACACGATCGAGACACGGTGATCCGACACACACCGTGGTGTCGGGAGACTAACACGACCGAGACACGGTGATCCGACACACACACCGTGGTGTCGGGAGACTGACACGATTGAGACACGGTGATCCGACACACACCGTGGTGTCGGGAGACTGACACGATCGAGACACGGTGATCTGACACACACCGTGGTGTCGGGAGACTGACACGATCGAGACACGGTGATCCGACACACACCGTGGTGTCGGGAGACTGACACAATCGAGACACGGTGATCCGACACACATCGTGGTGTCGGGGGACTGACACGATCGAGACACGGTGATCCGACACACATCGTGGTGTCGGGAGACTGACACGATCGAGACACGGTGATCCGACACACACCGTGGTGTCGGGAGACTGACACGATCGAGACACGGTGATCCGACACACTCGTACTCAGCACCAGTATCTGTGTTATGGGCGCAGTCGGGTCGGGTCGGTGGCTGAAACAGAGTACAACTCTGACGATTCATCCTCAGCTGGCTGGATATGGCCCTTTGCTGCTTAATTAGACAGAAAGAGGGAGGGAGGGAGGGAGGGAGGGAGGGAGGGAGAGAGAGAGAGAGAGAGAGAGGGTCAGAGGGAGAGGGAGGGAGAGCATCCACAACAGACGGCGTGTAGGTCTCCATCCGGAACTTCTTCGGTTGAGCACGACATTCTGAGCCATGACAGCGGCCGGCATTGATCCAGTTAGCACGGGGCCGCCGCACCTCGCTGCACTGCAACTCATTCGGATTGTTTATCCGCGCCGAGCAGTGGCCGTGGTTAGCAGAAATAAGGCACAAGTAATGCCCGGATCACCCCCGGTTCCTGTCGTAAAGGGTTTATTCCGCAACTTGTCACATAACTCAAAGTTTAATTAAATGTTAACTCCGTGCCATTCCAGACATCGAGACTCGAGAGGGTATTCCATCGGTCTGAATTTTCAAGATAATTGTTATTTTGCAATAACGACCTGTATTGCTCTTCGAAAACGTATTTGTTTCCTTATTTTGTTTTGACCACATCTGACTTATCCACAAGACATGACTATTGAAGGTCATCGTTATGCAAAAATACGAAAGTTCAATTTATTTGTCTGAAGTATCACTGTTTTTAAAAAAGAAGATAAAACTGATATAGAAACATGCCTTTTTCATTTCGATTTATTAATTTCAAATTTTGACCTTCAGTGACCTGAACTTGACCTGATCTTGACACTAACTACACGTAAATTAAATCAGGTGGTACAATGACTACCACTATCGAATTTTACGCGTAAAAGCATCCATAAAACATGTGCTGCATGACATATTGGTCATGCAGCACATGATATTTTGATATTTAGTAGATATTTTGTGTGTAGTGACCTTTTGTGACCTGACCTTGACTTTGATCTTTTCCAACAATCTCACTTTAGCTCATGTGGGATATGTATCATACCTTTGACAGCACTTTGGGTGATTATAGGCGCAATCGAAGGCCATGGATGGCAAGTATTGTCCATAAACTCAAATACCTCGATTTTGACGTTTGACTTGACCGTGACCTGACATGTGACCTTAATTTGATTTTTTAAAGTTTGCGTTAAGTTTATCTCATTGAGCGCTTTCGAATGCCGCCTTGCACGTCCCGGTGCGATCATTGGTTCTGAAGATACCAGGGGGGCTACCCCCCCCCCCCCCCCCCCCAGTGAGTCGTGTTACAGAATATACCCCAGTGACTGCCGGGGAGTTAAGTGAGTCAAAAATGAATATTTTACCTTTAAATTTGGTGTGGGTATCGTTCATATTTGGTTATCTAATATATATTCCGTTTTTTATATCTTAGAAAATTTAGCTTTTGTGGGATTTTTCCTAAATAAATAAGTTTTTTTAGAGGGGGGGGGGGGGGAGGGGATAAAAACTTACAGAAGTGCAAATCCGTGATAACCATTTTCAGGAAAATGTCTTTTTTCTTGCAATTTGCTTTACAACTCGATTTTCTACGGTTTTTCAAACATTTATCGTTTTTCCACCAAAAATGGCATGACCTGACGTCACTAAAACGTCATTATCTCCCAAACTACTTCACTAATTTGAATGAACTCAGTTGGGCAAACTACGGGGAGGAGATCTACAAAGTAATCGATAAAAAATTAGGTCGTTACGGTCATCAAAATGGTCGGAGCATGCCCTTATAAGGAGATCCGATCTAAGCAAAATGATTGTTTTCCTGACATTCAAACCTTCAAACACCATATCACCCCTTAAAAAAATGCCCATCACCCCTGATTTTTTTCCGTTGAAACTGCACGAATCGCGCCATCATATTTTCTTGTAATTATATGATCAGATCCCTACTTTGGCAGATATGGCCAAAGGAAGGGTCGGCGATCTCAATTTCGGCACTCGCAGCAGCCTCAGCGATCTAAATTTTGATTCGCCACCTGACTTCACGATCTAAAATTGGATTAGCCGGCTGACGACCGATCTAAAAATGCATTTCACGCTGTGGTCGTTGCGTCGCGGAATCAATATTTAGATCGTCATTTACAGTGGAATAAGGGCAATTATTTTCACTCGCACGTGTCGTTCACTAGTCGATTACCGCCATTTAGGAGGGCGGATCAAAATCTATATCGCCCTCAAAATAAGAACTGTCGGGCGAATAATGCCATTATTGTCCCGACATGTCGCTATTGGCCCGGTTTTTATTCACACTTTGATTCAATCTATATCAATCCGCCGCCACAGTCGTGAGCTCCGTTTGTTTACATTGATTTCCGCGGTTCAATTGACAGACGGCAGTGAAAGTGTGGAGGAACCGAGTTAGTGACACATCGATTCTGTTCAGTGACTTTTCACGATGTGATGCTGGCCTCCGTCAATTTTAGCAGTGATTGTTTTTGTCGCTGTTTGCCGTGAGGACGGTGCATGCCCGGAGTCCTGGCCCGGTGCTCCGACTTCTACCGCTTCCAGAAGAGGTATAGCGATGGGCTCAGCCAATCAGAACGGCTGTCGACGTTCTACCGCTTTCTACCAGAGTTATTGCCGGGTCAAGGCGAGCCGCTGCCCCGGCTGCAGCCTGCTTGGTTGCTGGTCAACGGCAGAGGCGGCGCCAGACCATGGAGCAGTGGGGCGGCCGTGCCATGCGCGGAGTGTCGCACCACAGCTGGGAGCAAACTGGCTCGGACTGGACAAGGTAGAGGGCGGGACATCCGTGCCGGACAACGTGTGCAGTGGAGACGGCAGCGTATCGACAGAGACGCGGAACGACGGTGCTGCACCGTGACTGCACCGCCGGGTGAACGCCTCTCCGTCCCGACATACGACCGCGCTCTCGTTCAGGTGCTACCAGCGCCACCAGTTTGCACACGTGGCGCCACCGGCAGACGGGGACGGGATGATACCTCTCGACCTGCAGCACCGTCCGGCGCCCAGCTCAGGATCGGACATCTGAATGTTCGATCTCTAACTAGCAAGCTGGATGAAATCAACCTGTTGTTAAGCGACAATGACCTGGACCTACTCTGCCTGTCTGAGACATGGCTTACGCTGCAGGTCCTGGACGCGTTTCTGGTGTTTCCCGGTTACGGTATTATCAGGCGTGACCGTGATGTCCGCCGTGGGGGTGGCGTGGCCATCTTGCACCGTGCGGAGATGCAGCTTGAGCGGCTCGCAATGTCGCCAGACGGACCTCTGGAAACCCTGTGGGTCTGAGCCACATGGCGGGGCGGTCGGACAACTACGGTGGGTATGATCTACCGCCCACCCGACAGCCCGGTGACGCCCAGCCTGGAACATCTGCAGGACCAACTTCGAGAGTCTGCCGGTGCCGGTAGGCCCATCTTCCTCCTCGGCGACCTGAACTTCGACGTTCTGGACACCACCTCATCCACCATCCGACGCTACAACGACATACTCAGCGAGCTGAGCATGACTCAGCTGGTGGACGGCCCGACCCACCTTCATCCAACTCCATCGGCGCTGGACCACGTGATCACAAACCAGAGAGATCCTGTACCTGACGTTATCGTCTGTTCTGATGTCATAAGCGACCATCAGCCGGTCGTCGTCAGCGTCCGCCTGGGACGGTTGCGAAGGAGCTCGCAGTGGCGCACTCTGCGCAGCTGGAGGCGCGCCGGCTGGGACGCCATCTGCCTGGACCTGCTACTGTCCGACTGGAGTCTGGTGGATGGTGCAACCGACGTCAACACGTATTTGACTCACTTCATGGCCATATGGAGTGCTGTCATTGATCGGCACTGTCCGGTCCGAAGAATGCGCGTCTCCAGGCCGCACTGTCCGTGGTTGGCCGACGACTCGGACCTGCGAGCGCTCATGTCTAAGCGGGACAGCGCTCGCCACACCTGGCTGTGTCTGCGCACGCCTGAGGCCAAGGCCGACTTCACTCGCCTGCGCAATCAGGTTAAGAGTCGCCTCATCTCAGCACGACGCGACTTCCTGTGCGGCGAGATGACGTCTGGCAGCAGCCGCGACTTCTGGCCTACCTTTAAGAGGTTTGCCATGGTGGCCGCGCCGTCAGCTGGGAATTCGCCTGCGAGTCCGGAGGAGGCCGCGGTGGCGCCCGACAATCTCAACCGTCACTTCGCCTCCGTGGGACTACAAATCGCAGCCGGCTTGCGGGGCGCGGTCGCTACCGGCTACGGGAGCCCCAGGCCGCCCACTGTCTGCGCTGCTGGCTTCTCGTTTCGACCTGCGACCCTTCCAGAACTGTCTCTTTGTATTCGGCGGATGAGTGCGTCGCGAGCAGTGGGTTTGGATGATGTACCACTAGTGGCAGTTTGTAAATGTCTTCCTGTGATAGGTCCACACCTTTTAAATCTTATCAACCTGTCTTTTACTACTAACGTGTTTCCGGATAGCTGGAAGGCGCCAATTGTTGTGCCCATTCCAAAGTCATGCGATCCGGCCATACCGTCAAACAACCGGCCCATCTCTCTGCTCAGTGCCTTGTCTAAAACTCTAGAGAAAGTAGCATGCACGCAGCTCACGAATTATTTGAACGAGACGGGGCTTTTGCACTCTTCCCAGTATGCCTACAGGCCACGCCACTCAACCGAGGACGCCGTGCTCGCTCGCCGCTGTCGAACGTCTGGTCACAAACACCGACAACGGTCTCATATCATCGGTAACGACGATGGATCTGTCAAAGGCGTTCGACAGCGTCGACCACGACGTGCTTCTTACTAAGCTGTCTTGGTATGGTGTTACCGACGTATATTGGTTCCGGAGCTATTTGAGTGGCCGAGAACAGATAGTCCGTGGCGGTCGGCTGACTCTCCCGATGTCGTGCGGTGTGCCTCAGGGCTCGATCCTTGGACCAATTTTGTTTATTTTATTTACTAACGATCTTTACAGTTTGTTAACTCATGGTCATCTCGTCACGTACGCAGACGACACCATGCACGTAGACTGCGCGACCTCTAACGAAGCAGGCCTCGCCGAACTTAAAACTAGACTGCAGCATACCATGCATGAGCTCCAGTCCTGGTTCAGAGCCAATTCTCTTAAAATGAATGAAAGAAAAACCAACATCATGCTAGTCGGCTCAAAGCTAAGTCTAAAAAAGACTGCAGATTTCCATTTTGGTATGGGCGTAACTGTTGTGTGTCCCTCAAAGAACAACAAATTACTCGGCGTAATAGTTGACTCGGAGTTGTCCTGGGGCGCGCACGTCTCAAGTGTCGTGAGAAAATGCAATTATATTCTTATCTCTCTTTATAGATGCCGGCATTATTTTACTCCCAACGTTCTTAAAACTATCATTCAGGCCTACGTATTCCCACATATCAGGTACTGCATGTGCGTGTGGGGCGGGCGACCAAGAGTCAGTTGCATACAATTCAAAAAGTTATCAACTTCGCCGCGAGAATAGTTACCGGTTCCAAAAAACATCATCACGTAACCCCATCCCTACTTTCTCTGGGGTGGCCGATAATCGGGGTCATGGTGGCCCATTGCGACCTGGTTAAGGTGTTTAAGACACTGAGGGAGGAAGGCGTTCCTAAGAGATTCGCGCGCTTTTTGTTCCGCGTTCCGCTGTGTCCCAGCGTGAGACGCGAGCCAGGAATCAGGGCAGGCTTAACCTCCGCAAGCCTAGGTTGACTGCCACGCAGAGAGGGTTCTCTTACCGCGCCGCGACCGCTTGGAACCGTCTACTGCCAGGTGCCTGCGATGCCGCAACAGTACGCGTATTTCGAACCATGCTGACCAACACGACTGTGATCGATGATCGATGACCAGTCTGACCAGACGCACGCTGTCCGTTTTTGTGTATATTTGATTTTATCGTCATTTTATTTATTTATTTTCCTTTGTATGGTTTTATTTAGTACCTATTTCCTTCACCGCATTCTTTTATTGTGTGTTTTCTCTTTTACTCTCATCTCTCATCCTCGTCATTTTGGTGTAAACCCGTATACAGTGTTTTTTATCACTTTGTCTTTTAGTGTACCTGTACTTCTTTGCAGAGGTGAAAAAAAGTGTCAGCCTGTCACCGACGGAGGGTCAGGCTGACTCATTTTTTTGCCATTTTTCACCATTGCATTAATACAATTTTATTAGTCATGACGGTCAAAAGAAGGCTCTTTAAAGTCATTGATAACAATAAACAAGCCTATGTCGGTGCCAACACAAAATAATATGTCATAGGCCACATGTAAGTTATTCGGAAACATCCTAAAACATAAGTAAATGGTTATTTCTTACTTCTTACAACAACAACAAAAACGACCAACGCATTCGACATAATTACAAATTACTTTGAAACTAATTTGTAAACCCGAACTTCAAAACGGTGACGTCCTTAAGCTTCCCCATGACTCCAGACCAACAACGGTGATAGTAACCTTAAAGCTTGATTTGATTGCCCGGCCGCGACGGTGACGCCAGCCCCACCGTTACCCAGCGACGGTGACGCCAGCCCCACCGTTACCGGACAGAGCAACTACCAATTGTCTTACCTGGTGTTGTCTGCAGTGGTGCAGATACATCTTCAGTCTCATTGCTTCCATGCCTTATCAAGTGCTCAAAAGCACCTCCAACACCAAAGGCTTTGCTTCTTAATTTAAGTGGCAATCCAGGATGCTTGGCCTTGTTATGTCGCTTAACATTTTTGTACTCGCCCTCGTAAGAACAGCGGCCACAAGCTTGATGCCGTCTATTTGGTGGGAGCTTTGCTTCTTCCTCGTGAGTTCTTTGCTTTTTCACTTTGGCCATCTTTAGCTTTTCACAATCAGGCTATCAAAAAAGCCGAATTTAAGCAATACACACTTATATCACTCAGACACAATCCACAGCTGTAACTTTTCAACGTGTTTATCCCAAACACAATTCAAAAAGCCCCGCTTAAGATCCACAATTAATTATCAATTCAATCGAAGGTCTTGTCCGTCAGCACAATTGGTCCACTTGCTAGAAAAGAGCGAACGCACTTATAAGTATTGAGGTATTGGCGATTCATTATGCGAGTCTCTGTTTCAATACAGCCCGATCAGCTGCTGCCCTATTCTCATATATAAATAATTGTTTAGCTAAACTAACATGTAAATACCATTTATACGGTGTTTACTTAGCTAAAGAGTGGTAAAATTAATGGTAATTATTGTTAAAATACAGTCAGTTGGTATATTCAAACCTGTGACGTCACTATAACACCGAAGGAGTCGAGAAAAAAAAACAAGCAGCGCAAGCACCGAAATTGCCGCAAACCCATACAACAGCACCATAATTGTCACGGACCCACCAGACCCAGCGACAAACTCACTACTCGGGCTCCGTTTACAAAAGCCAGCAGGATTCCCGGAGGTCAGTGGAAGCTGCAGTTAAATTACAACACGTACTGATTAGACAGCCGGGAATGGGGCACAAGTTATGCCTGACAAGTTACTGTGAGTTGCTAGTAAGACCAAATGAGTACGGTTGTGGTCAATTTTGTTTTTAGAAGTTTTGTCTCTGAAAATGCATCAAGCCGTAAGCGGTTGGCTGACTCACCGCGCACCTTCCGCTGTCACCAACGTACGTAGGCGAGTAGGAGTTTTTTCACCTCTGCTTCTTTGTATACTTTTATGGAGAGTTCTGTTTTGATCACTTTAATTTTAGTGTCTACTTTTATGCAGTGTGTTTTCCATCATCGCTCTGTCTGTTCAGTGTATAGTTGTATGTACCCAAGTGTAACTCTTATATGTGCTTTTGTAATTGACGCAAGACCGTAATAGCCACTACGTGGATGGTTTTTAATACACTGATTAACTGAATCAATCAATCTATACAGAGTAATGTTGTTGTTTTAGCTGTATTTTCAGTGTACACATTATGGCATACATGACTACATGACTTTGACATTCATGCTTCATGCAGTTACATCTTCCTACTGATGGAAGTTGACGTTGATCACATAGTAACCATTAAACGTGGCATTCGGGAGCAGCGACGACAGAGCCGCTTTCGTTGTGACCAGCTGTTGACTGGGGAGCAGCGACAGCTGACAAAATATAAATCACGAGCAGTTGATTCACGCGCGGTATTAAATTCGACAACCTGCGGCCTAGAACAATCGGCTATAATAACACATACATATGTGACCTAGATAAGTGACACAAATACAAATAACGGGACATTTGTCGGTCGAATGGGTTTTGAAAGGCCCTTCACCAGTATCAGAAGCCCTTCATGACACTTAGCGTCCCTGGCTGCGCTCGGGCCGCTCAGCATCATGTCGGGCCTCTGATAATGGTGTCGTGCCGTTTAAACCCATATCGCCCTCCAAAGTCACGTTATTGTGCTATTGCCGAATCTGGTCACATGTATTATTCCGATATATTGATTGACATGTTCTCCAACACTTTTTAACCTCCGAGCATGCGTATGTTGCTCCGAATTGGCCTAATGACATAGGCCTCACAGTTTGATATTGCATGTATGCCCAAATATGGGCATAGCAAAATCTAAAAATTGATTGATCTATTTTGTATTGCCTCTCTGTAGTTTGACCAACTGACATGTTGAGAGAAGACGTAAAATGGATGCAGCACAAGGTACGGAACGTTTCACGTCAATATCTATGATAATATTCAAGATATTGAGAAAATCCGGGAGGGGGCAGATTTTGTCCCCCCCCGGGGCGCGGGTTAACCCGCGACTTACTGGGGTTGGGGGGGGCTACTTTTTGCCCTCCCCCTCGGATCTATGGAACTACTGGACTGATTGCAAACAATCAAACGACATTCGATAGCCCTGGGAAATTTATCGAGGGAAACATAATATTGTTGACCTCGGGGTCACCGATGACGTTACAGGTCAGGTCAAGTACAAAATGTTTGACCGTGTCAAAAGGTCTCGATGGATGGAATTGTCGCGCAAAATTGCGATGTTAAACGCATAAGCAGTCGATAAATCGGTATGATTATTGTGTCGGACACTTCTAAGTACCATTCTAAGCTGTTTATGACCTTGGGTCAGGTCAAGGTCATCCGAGGTCACGAGAACAAACTGCAGATTACGGTCATTAGGCGCTGTAACACATGTTTATAGGTTTGTTTTCGTCTACAACGCGCAAAATGACCTTAGAACATTGTTTGTAACATATAGTTAGAAATAAAAGCAAAAACGGAAATACATTTTTTTATGCATAGTAATGCTGTGAGAGGTGGTCGATTTGTGTCATCTAAACGTCTAAGTCAGTCATTTTTGAAGATAAGACTTCAAATTTGGTACACATATTCACCGAACACGTCTCGATCACATATAAACCGTTTTTTGGATAATTCAATTTTTTTATTTTTGTAAAAACAAAACAAAATGTATTTAGATGTCTAAATTTTTTGAATTAAAGATAAAAACAAAATCCGAGATAGCAGTTTGATAGCCCAGTCTATTGTCATTAATTTGATGTAAGACAATTTAATGTATCTTAAATATTGTATCTTTGACAGCGGTTTCCGAAAACCACTATTTTGCAACAAAAACCGAAGAACATGCGTCACTGACGTCATTCTCGGTTGACCTATCATGACCTCATCTTTTTCCTTTATCCAACATGTGTAGAATGGATGTGAGAATAGGTACTGCAAGATTGGTGACAATACTGGTGTTGGTTTAGGAGTTATTGCAAAATAACGGGAGGGGGAAAAATAGCCCCCCCCCCAGTAAGTCGCGGATTAAGGAAGAGGCACATTTTACCCGTTTAATTGACATATTGGATTGGCGCCCCTCTGGACCATGCCGCCTCTGTCACCGAGAAAATATGCCGCCCTGGGGCCTAAAGCCCCCTGCCTTAGAAAATCCTGGATCCGCCACTGCGTAGCAGGTACATGGCGCGATACATGGGTGATTTTTGTTTACAACATACAGCATCGCAACAAATGCGGAGACGGTCTCGCGCATGACATGGAAAGGCATAACCAACGGATCCAGGGCCTGGTGTCAACCAGTTGCTGCATACCTGTCTGGAAGCTGCGCACAAGCTTTCTGGAGTTTGGTCAAAATGAGAGAAGCACGGGGGGGGGGGGGGGGGAAGCACGATCGCGTCAAAAATTTCAAACGTAGTAATAACTAGAGGTGTTTTTTTTCGGGAGATCTGCTGCCCATTGTCTTTGGCGGGCTTGGACACTCAAAATCATCGGTCCCTAGGTGATCCGGGTGATCACCGGGTGATCGAGAATGAGTGACCCAAAAGTAAACAAGTCACGTGCAAAAGTAAAATAATATTTTTCATAAGCACGTGCCAAAATCCATTGTAGACATTTGGTCATTTTGTCTAAATATCATTTTGAACACGTAGTTGAACGTTTCTGGTCACAACGGGCAATTCTCCTGAAGAGCCCTGTTCGGCACTTCCAGCCCAAGCAACCAAGAACAGGCCAGTCGGATTGACCTGGTGACCTAAATATTGACCTGAGTCAAAATATGACTGACATAATTCCAAATTGATTTTTGACGAGCTTTGGAACGGTATTCTCGTTTTTTCTCTACGTCTAATAGGTGCCGAGTTCGAGCCCCCCCCCCCCCCCCGAGACAGCGAAGGTTGCGCTGAGCACCAGCACCCAGCAGCACCCAGCAGAGCAGGGTTAATCCATTTTTCGGTGAAAATAGCTACTTCTATCGAATTTGTTGCGGATTTATCGGTGGTGTGGACGACTGGAGTCGGAACAGGCTGCCGGCCAGTCGGCCAGGCCAGTCGGAGCAGTCTGTGGAAAGCCTTCGTTTCGGTACTTGCCGCCAGGAGCGTGGATAAAACTGTTGCCGAAACGCCCTCCGAATGGCTCCCACAGACTTCCGTTCACCGTGCTTCAGCACAATCCAGCTGGCTTGCTCCTTGGTAAACGAGCTGTTTGACTTGAAGTGCCGAACAGGGCTCCTAGGATAATTTATCATTATAACCAGAACAGGTCACCTAAGTGTTTAAAATGACAACTAAATCAAATGTCCCAATGTCTACAATCGATTTCAGTACGTGCTTATGAAACATATTATTTTACGTAAGCATGTGACTTGTTTATTTTAGGGTCATTCATTCTCGATCACCCGGTACATCTCTAGTCTTGACGATACAACGTAACATGTGCCAAATAGCAAAACATTTGATTTAATCAGTGAAGTTGAGTGTTACAATATTATTTTGCTTATACGCCCATAGGCGTTTGAGATGCTTATGCGCAAATTGCAGTGTAGATAGAAACCGCGTTTACACGTTACTTTATATTCTCTAGGCATGAATGAATTATAGCTTCGGAAATTGATAAATTTTAGAAATTTGGCCAAATTATGGCGTTTTTCCTTTCAAACCTCCCAGATTTATGTCCTATGCAGGTTCAAAGGTCTCAGTCTTTGGACGTCAAAGTCCCGTATAAACTACCCTAGACTACGTTCCCGAATGGAATAGGAGTTAACTCTGGAGGTGCTCGGGGGGCGTTTTTCGCCCCTCCCCCTTGTTTTTCTACCATAATCAGAAAACGCATAGAGATATCGACTTCAAACTTTCAACAACTTGAAATTAATGGCTAAGCCACGTACTGGCAAAAAATTGGGTCCCGACCAGGTCAGGTCAGGTCACCAAGTCAGGTCAAATAACATGACCACCAAACAACTTCTAGGTGTTTGGTGGCACCGGCAGTGGTTAATCGAGCGACATGAAACTCATGACACGTCATGATGTCATTAGGGACTACAATATCTCGGAGTGCCTTTATCGGTGACCTAAGGTCAAGTTATAATGGTGACGTTTTCAATGTAGCCCTATGGGGAAAAAGCAAAAACACATATTTTTCAGTTGTAAAGGGATAAAATTTAGTTCATGTTTGCTCGAGCCACTAGTTTTGGCCAGAGACTAGACCTGAGCGGGCCCCATATCACGCCTCTGCCGACACCGGGGCCCTCCCTTGACCGGGCCCCTACCAGGAACGGTCCCCTACCAGTAACGGGCCTGTATACAACACAAATGCAAGGAGCGGGCCCTGTTGTGACCGTGCCCCGTACCACGCCTTTGCCAGCACCGGGCCACTGCCTCGATCGGACCTGACCAAGACCTGGCCCCTACCAGAAAGGGAACTGTATCAAGAATATGCAAGAACCGGGCCCAGTTGTAACCGGGGCCTCGTCCTGACCGGACCCCATATCACGCCTTTGCCAGCACCGGTCCCCTGCCTCGATCGGGCCTGCCCAAGACCGGGCCCCTACCAGTAACGGGCCAGTATCAAAAATATGCAAGGACCGGGCCCTGGTCCTGACCGGGCCCCATATCACGCCTTTGTCAGCACCGGGCCCATGCCTCGATCGGGCACCTGCCAGGAACGGGCCCCTATCAGGAAGGGGCCCGTATACAAATATTTACCAGGAGCAGGCCCTGTTATGACCGGGCCCTCGTCCTGACCAGGCCCCATATCACACCTTTGCCAGCACCGAGCCCCCGGCCTCAGTCGGACCTGACCAAGACCGGACCCCTACCAGAAAGGGAACCGTATCAAGAATATGCAAGGACCGGGCCTTGTTGTGACTGGGCTCTCGTCCTGACCGGGCTCCATGCCACGCCTTTGACAGCACCGGGCCCCTGCCTCCATCAAGCCTTATCAGGACCGGGCTTCTATACCAGGAACGGGTCCGTGTCACCAGAACGTGACCGTGTCAATAATTTGCAAGGACCGGGCCCTGTTGTGACGGCCGACGGGGCCTTCGTCCTGACCGGGCCCCATATCACGCCTTTGCTAGCACCGGGCTCTGCCTCGATCGCCGATCGGGCCTGACCAAGACAGAGCCCCTACCAGGAACGGGTCCGTATGAATAATTTAATAATATAATAATAAACCGGGCCTTGTTGTGACCGGGCCCTCGACCTGACCGGGCCCTATATTACGCCTCTGCCAGCACCGGGGCCCTGTCTTGATCGGGTCCCTACTAGGAACGGGTCCCTACCAGGAACAGGCCCCTATCAGGAAGGGTCCATTTCAAATAATTTGCAAAGAGCGGGCCCTGTTGTGTCCGGGCCCTCGTCCTGACCAGGCCCCATACCACGCCTTTGCCAGCACTGGGCCCCTGCCTCAATCGGATCTGACCAATACCGGACCCCTACCAGAAAGGGGCCCGTATCAATAATATGCAAGGACCGGACCCTGTTGTGACTGGGCCCTCGTCCTGACCGGGCCCCATGCCACGCCTTTGCCAGCACCGGGCCCCTGCCTCGATCAGGCCTTACCAAGACCGGACCCCTGCCATGTATGGGCCAGAATACGGGTCCTTTTGATGCGGGCCTCTTCATAAATTTCGGGGGGGGGGGGGGGGGTCAGCTGAACCCTTTGACCCCCCCCCCCCCCCCTGCGTGCACCACTGGCCCAAGCCCTCGTATTCGACTCAGAGTCCGGCGACATATCGGAGGACAGTGAGGACGAGTTCGCGCCGATCACCAGACCGAAACCGAACAGACCCCGCGTCATCGCGCTGAAGGCCACAGTCCAGGTGCTCGAAAAGACCCCGCGTCATCGCGCTGAAGGCCACAGTCCAGGGCCACAGTCAGAGGCGTCGCTACCTTCTAAAAGGTGTGTGTGTGGGGGGGAGGGGTCCACTGCCAGGGGGCGCCATATACCCAGAGGGGGCGCCCCGGCCTAGAGGGGCGCAAACCCCATTAATTTGCTGGATTTCATTCAGGGGCGAGGGGGGGGGGGGGGGGCGAATCCAGTGGTGTATCCCCCCCATTTCTTTTTTTAGATAGGTATGTACGTCCGACGACCGTTCTTTTTTTTGGGGGACAACTCATGGTTTTTCCTGGTTGCACATGATTATGATTAATTATAAGTATGATTAAATGATTAATAATGATTAAGTATGATTAAAAATATTGAAATTAAGGTAGTTTTTCATGTGTATATATATTCTTCGGATAGTTCTTCGGATATATATATATATATATATATATATATATATATATATATATATATATATATATATATATATATATATCACGATGACCGGTGGCAGTCACGTCAGCGCTCAATAGTACATATGCTAATAATAGCTGTATACATACACCGAATGTATGTACCGAACTGTAACAAACAACTGTATATGTACTAACTGTAACAAACAACTGGTAACAGTGCAAATGGTTGGAAAGAAGCAAGAGGCAGAACGATTTTTCCGCACATAAATGGTCCCTGCGGATCTGGAGGAGCTTAGGGCGAGATGGCTTGGGGAGATGGTCCTGGCCTGGTCTTCGGTCCGGCAAGTTGGGCACCGCTGGAGCAGCTTCCGGGTGCCGATGTCCGCGTCTTTGCGGTCGCGTCGCTTTTTTCGGAACTGGGCAGACTAGCTAAAAATGTATCCCACTTGAAAATTAATATTTTATGAAGGGAGTGGGCCCTGGGGAGTGGGCTATTAGGTACCGCCAACGAGAGACTCTGCCAGACGCTTAATGAATTCATTCTCCCATTTTCCAAATTTGTATAAGCAATTGCGTATGTTGTGTCATGCCGCGAAGCCGCGCGAAATTTTCAAAGTTTTTAATTGTGGATAGCTGGATTTTGACTGCTCCCAAGGCAATTTGTATAACTGTACGTCCGACCATTTTGTTTTTGTTTGGGGGGGGGATCATAGTTTCTGGACCTTTGGGGGAATGACCCTTTTGTCCCCCCCCCCCTGGATCTGCCCTTGTTGCACATTAACATTGGACATACCTATTCATGACTGCCTGTGAGCTCTGAACTCAAAATCACACGACGTAAAACAAAACATCGTGGTTTATGTCGGTCTTCTGCTATAGCAACTGTGCTGCCGTAAACAGATTTCACAATGAAGAAAATAATTAAGGGAAAGTTTATCAAGGAAGGAAAGGAAATATCAGCCAATAACTTGCAAACGGTAAATCGCTCATTCAAATGGTAACTATCGCTTCGGTGCATCATGACAGGTCAGTGGTGAATTATAATAAAAGGGATCGGCCCAGGCGCACAACCAGAAAACGCATTTCGGGAGGAGGAGGATATGGCTGTTGGGGTCGTCATCTCCAGTCCAAAAGGGGCCTCATTTCCGATCCAAAGGGGTGCCGCCAGCACTCACGAGTCGAGAGGCGACACCTGCACTCGCAGCCCTCCCCCCCGCGAGGCATGCAGAGGCGCCGACTGCACAGTCACGACTTACAACGCATTATGCCGCCCTCGGAAGGCATCTCGTCGCCCTCGGAAGTATGGGTGGATCTTTTCAGATAAAAGTTCGTGGGTATCACATTGTCTGGTTGTTTTGCATGCTTGAAGTGAAAAATGGTCATTTTAACGCCAGGGACCGTTCAAATCTGACAAAAGTTGGTGGGGAAAAGCGGGAAGTTTCTGGGGCCCCACCATTTGAATAGGACACTCCACCCGCCCTCGCAAGACATCTTGCCGCCCTCGAAAGGCATCATGCCGTCCTTGGAAGCCATCTTTCCGCCCTCACAGCGCATTATGCCACCCTAGGAAAGCATCATGATTCATGGCTCCTCGGAAGACATCTTGCCGCCTTCGGAAGGAATTTTGCCACCCTCAGAGCGTCATACCGCCCTCGGAAGGCCTCGGAAAACTTCTTGCCACCCTCGGAAGGCATCATGCCGCCCTTGGAAGACATCTTGCAGCCCTGGGAAGGCATTTTCACGCCCTCAGAGCGCATTATCCCGCCCATGTAAGGCATCATGCCGCCCTCGGAAGACATCTTGCCGTCCTTGAAGAGCATCTAGTCGCCCTCAGAGTGCATTATGCCGCCCTCAGAAAACGTCTTGTCGCCCTCGGAAGGCCCCGGAAGACGTCTTGCCGCCCTCAGCAGGCATCATGCCGCCCTCAGAAGACATCTTGCCGCTCTCTGAAAGCATTTTGCCGCCCTCAGAGCGCATTATGCCGCCCTCAGAAGACGTCTTGCCGCCCTCGGCAGGCATCATGCCGCCCTCAGAAGACATCTTGCCGCTCTCTGAAAGCATTTTTCCGCCCTCAGAGGCATTATGCCGCCCTCAGAAGACATCTTGCCGCTCTCTGAAAGCATTTTGCCGCCCTCAGAGCGCATTATGCCGCCCTCAGAAGACGTCTTGCCGCCCTCGAAAGGTATTCTGCCGCCCTCAGAGTGCATTATGCCGCCCTTTGAAGGTGCCATGCCGCCATCGGAAGACATCTTACCGCCCTCAGAAAGCATTTTGCCGCACTCAGAGCGCATTATACCGCCCTTGGAAGGTATCATGCCGCCCTCCTCGGAAGACATATTGCCGCCCTCGGACAGCATTTTTCCGCCCTCAGGACGCATTATGCCGCCCTTGGTAGGCATCATGCCGCCCTCGGAAGGCATTTTTCCGTCATCAGACGACGTCTTGCCGCCCTCGGAAGGCATTCTGCCGCCCTTAGAGCGTATTATGCCACCCTTAGAAGGCTCTATGTGGCCCTTGGAAGACACATTGCCGCCCTCGGAAGCATCTTGCCGCCATCGCCACTGTAATAAAGAGGCGCCACATTTTGGAAGAGGGACGTCCACGAGCTTGGGCCAGTGGAGTGCGCAGAAATTCACAAAGGACCAGGTCATGGCCTTGAGGGGCGCCACCAATATTGGCAAACATTTTGCAGGGGGGGGGGGGGGGAGGGTGCACCTCTCTTTCCGCATGTGCTCGTCGTACCTTGAATATTTTGTGGGGCGCCATCACTAGCCGGAGGGGCGCCGTCACTAGCCGGAGGGGCGCTGTCACTGGCCGGAGGGGCGCTGTCACTGGCCGGAGGGGCGCCGTTACTGGCCGGGGGGCGCCGTCACTATCCGGAGGGGCGCCGTCACTCGCGGGAGGGGCGTGGTCACTGGCCGGAGGGTCGCCGTCACTGGCCGGAGGGGCGCCTCTCTGGCCGGAGGGGCGCCGTCACTATCCGGAGGGGCGTCGTCACTCGCCGGAGGGGCGTGGTCACTGGCAGGAGGGGCGCCGTCACTGGCCGGAGGGGCGCCTTAACTGACCGGAGGGGCGCCGTACCTAGCCGGAGGGGCGCCGTCACTAGCCGGAGGGGCGCCGTCACCGGCCGGAGGGGCACCATCACTATCCGGAGGGACGCCGTCACTATCCGGAGGGGCGCCGTCACTATCCGGAGGGGCACCGTCACTAGCCGGAGGAGCGCCGTCACTGACTGGGGGGGGGGGGGTCACTGTCACTAGCCGGAGAGGGCAGTCACTAGTTAGAGGGTGCCATCACTCGCCGGAGGGGCGCCATCACTATCCGGAGGGGCGCCGTCACTCGCCGGAGGGGCGCCGTCACTGGCTGGAGGGGCGCCTTCACTGGCCGGAGGGGCGCTGTCACGGGCCGAAGAGGGGCGCCCTCACTGGCCGGGGGCGCCGTCACTGGCCGATGGAGCGTCCTCACTGGCCGGAGTGGCGCCGTCACTGGCCGGAGGGGCGCCGTCACTGATCGCCAGCTTTGCATGGGCGCATCGGGTCCAACGGACCAGGTCATGCCCTGAATGACCGTATACTCGGTACGCCACTGGTTTGGGCCCTCACTGACATAGGGCGCACACACATACTGGCGGGGCATTTCTGTGGCTTCTTTAGTTTTTTTTTGGATTTATTATTTTGGTGTGTTTTTTTTAAGGGGCGCCAAGGACCCTCTCAAAACCCAGAACAGACCCACTTTTTGAGGGGGCGCCTTCGGCGCCCGCTCAAAAGTGTGTGTGTGTGGGGGGGGGGGGGGGTCCGGGGCACCCGGATCCCCCCCGGTAGCGACGCCCCTGACCACAGTGCTACAGTCCACAGTCCAGGGCCATCGCGCTGAAGGTCACAGTGCCAACCATGTCGGCGCGAGGATGGCGTCAAAAATCCTGACGGCTTTCTTTGAAGACGCTGGACTGATTGGTGCTAACGGTGCCAATGTTATCACAAAACACAATGTCCAGGTGGCGCTGGATAACTCGAGAGAAGCCCAGATCGGGACAATTGCCGATCACACCCGAGGCTGCACGGCAGTGTTCTGTGATGGCCGAATCGATAAGACCCGAGCTATGGCTCCCGGCAGCAGCCGATACAGGCAAACGGTGCATACACACATCAGTGTGAATATGCACCCTGGTGATGTTCATGTTGGTCATTCTAAAAAGTGTGTATGGTGGGGGTGGGTGGGGGGGGGGGGTCCACTGCCAGGGGCGACATACCCCGAGGAAGGGGCGGGGCGCCCGGCCTAGAGGGGCGCAGATCCCATGAACTTCCTGGATTTCACCTGCTTAATTTTCTGGCCCCTCTTTCACATAAAAAGAGCAATTGAACTTACCACCAATCCTTCCATATTAGGAGGATGGGTTTTATGCCAGAAAAAAAGTTTTCAAAGCGTCGCGAAACAGCGTTATTGCTGATGGGAAGGCATTTGCAATGCCCGGTCAATGGTGGTGGCAGATGCATCGACGAATTATAAATACATATAGACGAATTATATCAACTAATCAAGACATAAATGTCGAATATAAATGTCGACGTTACGCAGCGCGCAATTCATTTTTGTTTTGTTTTTTAAATCGAAAAAATACAGCTTTGACAACTTCAAACATACACCCGCACAGCGGCACTCTCATGCAAGGACTGCGCATTGCACATAAACATGGGATATATTCCTGACTAAAGAGCGACTAGTTTAATTAACTTGCGCCCCGCTGGGGGGGGGGGGGGGGGGTAAATTGTACCCCCTCCCTCCCGGATTTTCTCAATAACTTGAAAACTATGAGTAGAAAATCACGTGTTGATGCAAATTACAAAAAAAAACGTCATAAAAACGGAAATGATATTCTCGTTAATATGGCTGTCTTGGATTTGCGAAATTTTGGGTTTTTGACCCCCCCCCCAAAAAAAAAAATCAACAAAATCTTATATTTAAAGATATTCGACAAACCGGAATATATGTTAGCAAACCAACTATGGACGGTACCCAAACCAAATTTCAAAGTAATACCTTTATTTTTGACTAACTTATGGCTCCCTAAGTATAAGTAACTCATGACGTTATTTTTTAAAGTTACATTTTTGGCTTTTATTGACCAGATACAGACAAATAAATACCACCGCTGTATTTCTGAGACAAAGCTGGTCTAGAAACATGCTTTTTATATTTAAATTAATCAATTTCAAATTTTGTACTTGCTGTGGCCTGACCTTGACCTGAGGGCCATTATATGGGGTCAGGTTGTGCCAATGACTGCTACTATCGAATTATACGTGTAAAATAACCCATACAACATGTGTCGCATGGCTTTCGTAGACCTGTGACATTTTGTGACCTGACATTGACCTTGTTCTTTGCTTACAAGCTCACTTTCGCTTATACTGGAGGTGCATTATACCTTTGAGAGCACCTAGTGCGATAATAGTCGCAATCTAAGGCTTTGGATGTAAAGTATGGCCCAAAAACTCAAATTCCTCAATTTTGACCTTTGACCTGATCTGACCTGACATGTGATCTCGTTTAAAAAATTCGGGTTTGCAATATATTTGTCTCCTTGAGAGCTTTCGATCACCGCTTGTGCGTCTCGCTGCGGTCATTGGTTCGGAAGATACGAGGGGGAGTAAAATTTACACCCCCTCCTCCAGCGGGGCGCGTTCGGCTGTCGACCCCAGCGGGGCGCGGGTTAACCCGCCATTGACTGGAGGGGAGGGGGGAGGGCGTTTAACGCCCCCTGATGAATTTTCGTAATAGCTCGAAGACCAATAGCGCTATAAACGTGAAACTTCGGGTACCTTCTTATAAATCACGTTTACGTGTTCTGTGAAAAATAAAGCAATTTCGTCGAACAATTTCGAGTTATAGCGAATTTAGTGGCATCCCTACACACGAGTTTTACACCCAAATCAGCTAAAATGTAACAGACCGTACAAATGCCATATTTTGAGACTATGTCAGACAACCACATATGGAAAACTTCCATGCCAAATTTCAGAATGATATCACCATTTATGACTGACTTATGGCATCTAAAGTATGGGTATCTCATGATGTCATATTTATACATTGCGTGTTTTGCTTTTATTCACCAGATGCAGACAAATAAATGGTACCACTGTATTTCTGAGACAAAACTGGTCTAGAAACATGCCTTTTGTATTTATATTTATCAATTAAATTTTTTGACCTTCATTGACCTGAAATATACCTGAATTTGACATAAGCTTCATAAGAATGAAGTCAGGTGGTAAAATGACTATCACTATCAAATTATACGTGGAAAATAACTCATAAAACATGTGTTGCACGACTTTCGTAGATATTTTGCGCATAGTGACCTTTTGTGACCTGATCATGATCTTGACCTTGGCCAACAATCTCACTTTAGCTCATGTGGGATGTGTATCATACCTTTGGCAGCACTATGGGTGATCATGGTCGTAATCGAAGGCTTTGGATGGAAAATATGGCCCATAAACTCAAATACGGCGATTTTGACCTTTTACCTGACCGTGACCTGACATTTGACCTTACTTTTAAATTTGAGAGCATGATTTAGATTTGTCTCATTGAGGGCTTTCGAATGCCGTCTTGCGCGTCTCGCTGTGATAATTGGTTTGGTAGATAACCAGGGGGTGTGGTGGTGGTGGTGGTGGGGGGGGGAGGGTTCGCACCGCCCCAATGGCGTTCAATGGCGTTCGGCTGAGACCCCAGTCAATGCCGGGTTAACGGATCATATCGACTACCACTCGATGCATTTCACTCCACATATTCACAGCACTGAAGGTATGGGTAGTAAAACAAATTCACAATGAAGAAAATAATTTAAGGAAAGCTTATCAAGGAAGGAAAGGAAACATCAGCCAATAACTTGCAAACGGTAAATCGCACAGACATAAGAATGGTACTGATCGCTTCGGTGCATCATGACAGGTACAGTGGTGAGTAATCAAAGGGATCGGCCCAGGCGCACAACCAGAAAGCACATTTCGGGAGGGGGGCACAGCTGTTGGGATCGTCATCACCAGTCCAAAAGGGGCCTCATTTGCGATACAAAGGGGTGCACGACTTGAGGGGCGACACCTGCACTCGAAGGAGCGCCCCTCCCCCGTGAGGAATGCAGGGGCGCCGACTGCACAGTCACAACGCATTATGCCACCCCCGGAAGGTATCTCGTCGCCCTCGGAAGGCATCATGCCGCCCTAGGAAAACACCTTGCCTCCCTCGAAAGGCACCATGCCGTCCTTAGAAGTTGGAAGGCATCTTGCCGCCTCCAGAGCACATTATGCCGCCCTCAGAAGACGTCTTGCCGCCCTCGGAAGACATCTTGCCGCCCTCGGAAGGCATCATGCCGCCCTCGGAAGACATCTTGCCGCCCTCAGAAAGCATTTTGCCGCCCTCAGAGCGCATTATGCCGCCCTTGGAAGGCATCATGCCGTCTTCGGAAGACATCTTGCCGCCCTCAGAGCGCATTATGCCGCCATCAGAAGACGTCTTGCCGCCCTCGGAAGGCATTCTGCCGCCATCAGTGTATTATATTATGCCGCCCTTGAAAGGTACCATGCCGCCCTCGGAACATATTGCCGCCTTCAGAGCGCATTTGCCGTCCTCAGAGCGCCTTATGCCGCCCTTGGTAGGCATCATGCTGCCCTCGGAAGGCATTTTGCTGCCATCAGAGCGCATTATTCCGCCCTCAGAAGACGTCTTACCGCCCTCGGAAGGCATTCTGCCGCCTTCAGAACGTATTATGCCGCCCTTAGAAAGCACCATGATACCCTCGGAAGACATCTTGCCGCCCTAGGAAGGCATCTTGCCGCCCTTAGAGCGCTTTATGCCGCCCTCAGAAGGCATCTTGCCGCCATCGCACCTGTTATGAAGGGGGCGCCACATTTTGGGAGAGGGGCGCACATGACCTTGGGCCCTCGTTGGCATAGGGGCGCAAAAACATATGCTGGCGGCAGTGGCGTGAGAAGAAATTCACGAAGGACCAGGGCATTGCCTTGAGGGGCGCCACCCGATCTACATGGGCGCCACCAATATTGACGAAAATTTTGCAAGCTTCCGCACCGTGCGGAAGGAGAGGCGCCCCCCCCCCCCCCCCCCCCCCCCCCCCCCGTCACTAGCCGGAGGGGCGCCGTCACTGGTCAGGGGCGCCGTCACGGGCCAGAGAGGGCAGTCCCTAGCCGGAGGGGCGCCGTAACTCGCCGGAGGGGCGCGGTCACTGGCGGGAGAGGCGCCGTCACTGGCCGGAGAGGGGCGCCGTCACTGGCCGGAGGGGCGCCGTCACTAGCCGGAGGGGCGCCGTCACTCGCCGCAGGGACATGGCCACTGGCCGGAGGGGCGCCGTCACTGGCCGGAGGGGCGTCTTCACTGGCCGGAGGGGCGCCGTCACTGATCGGAGGGGCGCCGTCGTTGGCCGGAGGGGCGATGTCACGGGCCGCAGAGGCGCCGTCTATGGCAGGGGCGCCCTCACTGGCCGGGGGCGCCGGCACTGTCCGCAAGAGCACCGTCACGTCATCACTGGCCGGGGCAGCGTCATCACTGGCCGGAGTGGCGCTGTCACTGGCCGGAGGGGCGCCGTCACTGATTGGAGGGGCGGCAGCTTTGCATGGGCGCCTCGGGTCCAAAGGATCAGGTCATTCCCTGAATCACCGTATACTCGGTACAGCACTGGCTGGCGGGCATTTTTAGTGTTTTTTTTTTTTCCTTGGTTTCATTTTTGGGATTTTTTTTAGAGGGCGCCTCTAGTGCTCTCTCAAACCCCAGAACAGACCCACTTTTTGAGACGGCGCCTTTGGCGCCAGCTCAAAAGTGGGGGTCCAGGGCACCCGGACCCCCGGTAGCGACGCCTCTGGACAGGGGTGTCGACCTGAGTGATGTGTCTGTGA
>JAXIVJ010010951.1:0-45336 GCA_036785665.1 Chirona hameri | reverse complement strand
AATCGGTCCAAATCCATCCTTTTTCCTGTAGGTCCTTCACGTCCTTCCGGTTACAACGGCGGAGGCGGAGAGGGTGTTCAGTAAGGTGGAGAAGACTATCCTCTTTCCGAGCGACAATGACCGAGCTCCGGATGACGGAGGCGCTGATCATGTGCGAAGCCCATCGCTAGACCTATTGGTCTGACCTATACGGATGGCACTATAATGTCATCCGTCAGCGAAGTCGTTGACTTCTTTGCGCGATCGGGGAGTCGCCAGCTAGATTATTTCCGGCTGCCGCTGCCTGGCTGGCTGCCGCAGGTTTCTGCCATAGACTGTATGGCAGTAATATGAGAAATGCAGCCTTCACCGTAGTATAGATTAAAGAAATTGGGTATGTTTTCACTTATATATAGAAGGCTAAGAGGAGATCTAATTGAAGTATTCAAATTTGTAAATGGTCAGCATTCTGGATACTTAAAGGGAATGTTTGAGTTCAATAGGGAAAATCGAGGTAGAGGTCATCAGCATAAACTCATTATGAAACAAAGTAGGACTAGGCTATGACAGTAATTTTTCAGTAGAAGGGTGGTAGGACATTGTCATAAGCGACCAGGGGATGTCGCTGATGCAGTGACACTTGCTTCCTTCAAAATTATATTAGATAAATACTTTACAGAGAAGGGTTCATAAATACTCATAAATACTCGTGGGATTAGCCTTCTTTTATGCAGGTAGAGTAAGGTGATTTGAAGGGGCGAGACTGGTGGATGGGGGGGGGGGGGGTGCAACCTCGGATGGGCCCAAGAAGCTCTTTGTTGCACTTTTATTTTATGTCTTTGTCTTATGTATCGGTTACTTCGTCTGCGTGTGTCGTATCTATGGACCCGCCGAGATGCGCAAATGGCCTCGAGGTCTGGGAGCAGGGACATATTTTTTTTCTCTCAAGAACCTGGCAACGCAAGTTGATCATCCTATCCATATGCGGTGCATAGATGGGTAGCTAAAGTTTCTTGCAATGCATATTGAATTTGACGCCATGATCGGGTCATCTGTATTATTGTTTTGAATGGCGGAAGTGCGACTGGTTCGATCATGTTTGACGCCCTCGCCTTTAGCTCTTTTTTTATCGGAGCGCAACAGATGACACACATTTGTGCAGCGAAATACGTATTCATTTTTCCGGTCGGACCATCCCCTCGGTTTACTCTCCGAGATTCGGAGCTGGAAATTCTGAAGAAAACTGCCATTTATTTGATGCTCCAAGTTCTGTTTTAAATTTGTATGGTCGCTTCTTTCCACTAACATTTTTTTTCTTGAACGCAAAAAAAATGTTCAAATCTAAGACTCTTGTTTTTTTGCAAGGGTCGTCGAACCCTGTAGCAAAAAGTAGTTGGCTCTGAAGACGAACGGATGGATCCGTCCTTGCTCTTAAGGGCAAAGCCGGCTTGATTCAGTGCACATTTTTCATGTTTTTCTCCCTTGCAGTCGGGAACGAAAACATAGGTCCGCCCCTGCAGCTCAGCTGGGAGAGCGCTGGACTTCTGACCTCACCCGGTAGTGGCAGCCCGGGTTCGAGTCACTTCGGCGCTCGCTATTTGCTCCTGACTAGGATGGCCTGTGGCCGGTGGCAGCGGTCGCACTCAAGGTTAGGTGACGTCAGAGGGCGGAGCGGACCGTGTCCAGGTATGTCGGGCACGTAAAACTTTCGTCTCTAAATTCTGCCGGCCAACAGGAATTGCGCGATCGGCTGGTGAGGTAAGGACCTGCACAACAAGCTCTGCTTAGCGCGGGTCCTGACCTCGGAAATCCATCCATACAAAACATTCGGACTAAATTTATTATAAAAAAAATAGGTACACCTTTTTCGATATCCCAAAAGGTCGAAAAGCTAAACAAAAAATAATTAGAAATCGTGTGGTTGCAAACAAAGTGGCCCAAATCCGGGGAGATTTTCGAAGTTGGGGTACCTAGGCAAGATCCGCTCAAACTGGTTGCCCCCCCCCCCCCCCCCACCCACCCACCCAACGGCCGTCTGGATCCGCCCTTGATGCGCCGAACAAACGACTTGAACTTTGAAACATCAATATTTGGCTACTGAAAACGGGTCTTGTTTTCTGGTAGCTATTACATTCCAATTGTATGTTACCCTAACTTAATTTCCGGGCTCTGGCAACCCTGATAGATCGCCACTCTAAATCACGATAATCATCATCATCACCTTTAATTTTCCTTAAAATCCTTCAACCTATGTGTTTAAGCTATATGACTACGTGAACTGAATCAGGGACGTAGGCCATGGGGCCATGCCCCCCCCCCCATCCCCCTGAACGATCCAGTTTGCATAGATAAAATGGGATTCCGTCAATCTTTAACCCTCGCCCGGGTAGGGGGATGGATGCCACCCCCTCGGTTTTTCTGGAATAACTCGCGTAGTTTCCAACCGATTTCGATGCAATTTTCAGTACCCTACTTTTGAAAAATTTCCCACATACTCTGAAATTTTGAATTTCTAACCCACATGACCCGTGACCACATGATAGACCTGTTTCTCAAGGTCGTGTCAGGCGCAACTGGCGTCCCGCAGTATCGATGCTTGTAACTTCTGCAGTTTTCGAGTGTTTGTTGTTCAGGAGCATATGCACAGGTGTTTCCAGGTGACAGTTGTTCTTTCCACTGAGATTGTGACCTCGATTGACCTTTCCAGAGGTCAACTGAGGTCATTGACCTCCGATGACCTCAGATTACTTTTTGAGCTTCTGGCGGTTTCTAGGACATTTGGGACGCTGATTTCAAATTTGGTATCCATTTTACTTAATTATATGTTTCACTGGGGTCATGTGCTTCCACAGGTCAACCGATGTCACTGACCTCAGATAACCTGACATGACATTTTTTGGAATTTGGCAGTTTTAGGACATTTTGTGACGCTGATTACGAATTTGACACCCATTAAGCATTGTGATATGCTCATTCACAATTCTAGCTCGATACAATTCAATTTATACGCATTTTCTATCTATCTATCTATCTATCTATCTATCTATCTATCTATCTATCTATCTATCTATCTATCTATCTATCTATCTATCTATCTATCTATCTATCTATCTATCTATCTATCTATCTATCTATCTATCTATCTATCTATCTATCTATCTATCTATCTATATATCGATCTATCTATCTATCTATCTATCTATCTATCTATCTATCTATCTATCTATCTATCTATCTATCTATCTATCTATCTATCTATCTATCTATCTATCTATCTATCTATCTATCTATCTATCTATCTATCTATCTATCTATCTATCTATCTATCTATCTATCTATCTATCTATCTATCTATCTATCTATCTATCTATCTATCTATCTATCTATCTATCTATCTATCTATCTATCTATCTATCTATCTATCTATCTATCTATCTATCTATCTATCTATCTATCTATCTATCTATCTATCTATCTATCTATCTATCTATCTATCTATCTATCTATCTATCTATCTATCTATCTATCTATCTATCTATCTATCTATCTATCTATCTATCTATCTATCTATCTATCTATCTATCTATCTATCTATCTATCTATCTATCTATCTATCTATCTATCTATCTATCTATCTATCTATCTATCTATCTATCTATCTATCTATCTATCGATCGATCGATCGATCGATCGATCGATCGATCGATAGATAGATAGATAGATAGATAGATAGATAGATAGATAGATAGATAGATAGATAGATAGATAGATAGATAGATAGATAGATAGATAGATAGATAGATAGATAGATAGATAGATGGATGGATGGATAGATAGATAGATAGATAGATAGATAGATAGATAGATAGATAGATAGATAGATAGATAGATAGATAGATAGATAGATAGATAGATAGATAGATAGATAGATAGATAGATAGATAGATAGATAGATAGATAGATAGATAGATAGATAGATAGATAGATAGATAGATAGATAGATAGATAGATAGATAGATAGATAGATAGATAGATAGATAGATAGATAGATAGATAGATAGATAGATAGATAGATAGATAGATAGATAGATAGATAGATAGATAGATAGATAGATAGATAGTAGATAGATAGATAGATAGATATATAGACAGATAGATAGATAGATAGATAGATAGATAGATATATAGATAGATAGATAGATAGATAGATAGATAGATAGATAGATAGATAGATAGATATATAGATAGATAGATAGATAGATAGATAGATAGATAGATAGATAGACAGATAGAATATATATATATATATATATATATATATATATATATATATATATATATATATATATATATATATATATATATATATATATATATATATATATATATATATATATATATATATATATATATATATATATATATATATATATATATATATATATATATATATTATATATATATATATATATATATATATATATATATATATATATATATATATATATATATATATATATATATATATATATATATATATATATATATATATATATATATATATATAATATATATATATATATATATATATATATATATATATATATATATATATATATATATATATATATATATATATATATATTATATATATATATATATATATATATATATATATATATATATATATATATATATATATATATATATATATATATATATATATATATATATATATATATATATATATATATATATATATATATATATATATATATATATATATATATATATATATATATATATATATATATATATATATATATATATATATATATATATATATATATATATATATATATATATATATATATATATATATATATATATATATATATATATATATATATATATATATATATATATATATATATATATATATATATATATATATATATATATATATATATATATATATATATATATATATATATATATATATATATATATATATATATATATATATATATATATATATATATATATATATATATATATATATATATATATATATATATATATATATATATATATATATATATATATATATATATATATATATATGATTTATTAATCAACAACAGGTACGAACCCAATTACAGGTGAAGTCCAGCATATAATATAATGAAGTGTACAGCATTCATAAAAGAAACAAAATCACATATCAATCGAGTCGGAGTCTAAATAAAAGTTCCCAACGTCGACGTATACCCCACTATGTCCTTCTTGAGCCTTCCTATTGCATCGTTAAAAACATCACTCAGAGGACTCGAAGCGACAAAGTCATTCACCGAGCGGGGTCCCCGCACAAATAGGCTGGATTGCACGGTGTCTACACGGCCGCGGGGGACGTCGAACAGGGTGAACGCCGCAACCCTGGTGTTCATGGATGGGACATGAACACTAAAACATTTAAGCAAGTAAGATGATGAGATGAGACCTCTAAAAAGCTTAGTCAAAAACATCACATCGCACTGCACACGCCTGGCGCGCAGCGGTCGTACGTCTTAAAACACAAGCAACCGATCGTACTCGAGAGACGGACAGCGGGGTGCAGTGTGGTTGGCTAGCCACATCAGGAACCTGTGCTGAACCCTCTCGACGCGAACGAGATGAGTTTTTGCTGCTCCAGCCCAAATTACCGAACAGTATTCTAAGATTGGCCGAACGTTTGCATTAAAGGCGGCTAGAGCAGAACGCTTGTTGAAGCTGCAACGCCGGGAAGCTGACTGGAGAGTGCGAATAAGTAGGCCCGGTTTGCCTTTGCAACAGTGGCATTTATATGAGCCTCAAATGTCAGTTTTTGGTCCAAAGTGACTCCCAGATCTCGAATGGTACTGACATTTTCCAGCTCTATTCCGTTAATTGTGTACTTCGAATCAATTAATTTCCGTTTCAGAGTGATTTTAAATGCCTTGCATTTGGAAGAGTTTAACTTCAATATCCAGTCCTCTGCCCAGCGCGCAACAGCATCAAGGTCTTTTTGGAGTGTGATGACGTCTTTTGGAGAAACAATCTTGTGGGAAATTTTCACGTCATCACAGACATCAAACAATTGGTCGAAATCACGCACGGCAAATCGTTCACGAAGAGAGCGAACAGCAAAGGCGAAAGATGTCCTCCCTCTGGTGTTCCCGATGTCGCAGGGACCCAATCGGACACCCTTCCGTTCAAAACCACCCTCTACTTCCGCCTCCCGAGGTACGAGGTTAGCCACTTCAGCGCATTTCCTTCAAGTCCATACATTTGTTGCAGCTTATACAGTAACAAGCGATGGTTGACACTCTGGAATGCGCTGGAGAAGTCTGTGTATATCGCATCTAGTTGTGCCTTCTCCTGTATGGCCGTCCACCCATGAGACAGAAAACATGCCAAGTTTGATGCACAAGATCGGTGTTGGATGAATCCATGTTGGAGAGGTGAAAAATATGGCTGAGTATGCTGGTAGATTTGATCAGTAATGATTTTTTCAAAAACTTTTGCACACAGGGGCAATAAAGAAATCGACCGATAGCCGCCGCCCTTCGCCCTTCTTAAAAATTGGCACAATATTAGCTTCTGCCCACTGTTCTGGGAAAATTCCTTCCTTCAAAGACATGCGAAAAATTTTGCATAGGGGGACGGCCAACTCATTTGCGCATTCACGGAGAATACGAGCACTCAGGCCATCAGGTCCGCAGGCCTTACTTACAACTAAATCATGCAACAAGCGACGCACAATGTCCTCAGATACATACAAATCTGTCAAAGTCGCGTCATTACTAAACGGCACATCCGGAAAAAAAAAACGGAACAGCTGAATCAGCAAACTTAGCCGCGAAGGTATGATTGAGTAGGTTTGCTCTCCCAACATCATCAGTTACCTCCACACCACCACTCACTAAAACCGACATACCCTTGGTCTGCTTAAAACATTTCAAGAACGACCAGAACCGCTTGGGATTTGAGGCGAAGTCACCGATAACACCCTTCAGGTATTCAGTGTAACTTTGGCTAGATAATCGTTTAAACATTGATCTATTCTGCACAAAGTCCGCTCTAATGCGTCCATCATTTGGCTGACGTCTCATACGCTCAAAGGATGCTTGTTTGGACCGCAGCGCTCGTCTAATATCTTCAGTAAACCATGGCGGGAAGCGCTTTTTAGGCGCGGCGGTGCGTGACTATGTAACGACAGGCACACCCGCGAGTCACGCGCCGCCGCATCCACCAGCGAGTATAGAACATCGACACCGCCTCATCAACGGCAACATCGTCCAACAAGACCGCCGCATCCACCAGCGAGTATAGAACATCGACACCGCCTCATCAACGTCAACATCGTCCAACAAGTCCGCCGCATCCACCAGCGAGTATAGAACATCGCCACCGCCTCATCAACGTCAACATCGTCCAACAAGACCGCCGCATCCACCAGCGAGTATAGAACATCGACACCGCCTCATCAACGTCAACATCGTCACGCGCCGCCGCATCCACCAGCGAGTATAGAACATCGACACCGCCTCATCAACGTCAACATAGTCACGCGCCGCCTCATCCACCAGCGAGTATAGAACATCGACACCGCCTCATCAACGTCAACATAGTCACGCACCGCCGCATCCACCAGCGAGTATAGAACATCGACACCGCCTCATCAACGGCAACATCGTCACGCACCGCCGCATCCACCAGCGAGTATAGAACATCGCCACCGCCTCATCAACGTCAACATCGTCCAACAAGACCGCCGCATCCACCAGCGAGTATAGAACATCGACACCGCCTCATCAACGTCAACATCGTCCAACAAGTCCGCCGCATCCACCAGCGAGTATAGAACATCGCCACCGCCTCATCAACGTCAACATCGTCCAACAAGACCGCCGCATCCACCAGCGAGTATAGAACATCGACACCGCCTCATCAACGTCAACATCGTCACGCGCCGCCGCATCCACCAGCGAGTATAGAACATCGACACCGCCTCATCAACGGCAACATCGTCCAACAAGTCCGCCTCATCCACCAGCGAGTATAGAACATCGACACCGCCTCATCAACGGCAACATAGTCCAACAAGACCGCCGCATCCACCAGCGAGTATAGAACATCGACACCGCCTCATCAACGGCAACATAGTCCAACAAGACCGCCGCATCCACCAGCGAGTATAGAACATCGACACCGCCTCATCAACGGCAACATAGTCCAACAAGACCGCCGCATCCACCAGCGAGTATAGAACATCGACACCGCCTCATCAACGTCAACATCGTCCAACAAGTCCGCCGCATCCACCAGCGAGTATAGAACATCGACACCGCCTCATTAACGTCAACATCGTCCAACAAGTCCGCCGCATCCACCAGCGAGTATAGAACATCGACACCGCCTCATCAACGTCAACATCGTCCAACAAGACCGCCGCATCCACCAGCGAGTATAGAACATCGACACCGCCTCATCAACGTCAACATCGTCACGCGCCGCCGCATCCACCAGCGAGTATAGAACATCGATACCGCCTCATCAACGGCAACATCGTCCAACAAGTCCGCCTCATCCACCAGCGAGTATAGAACATCGACACCGCCTCATCAACGTCAACATCGTCACGCACCGCCGCATCCACCAGCGAGTATAGAACATCGACACCGCCTCATCAACGTCAACATAGTCACGCACCGCCGCATCCACCAGCGAGTATAGAACATCGACACCGCCTCATCAACGTCAACATCGTCACGCGCCGCCTCATCCACCAGCGAGTATAGAACATCGACACCGCCTCATCAACGTCAACATAGTCACGCGCCGCCGCATCCACCAGCGAGTATAGAACATCGACACCGCCTCATCAACGTCAACATCGTCACGCGCCGCCGCATCCACCAGCGAGTATAGAACATCGACACCGCCTCATCAACGTCAACATCGTCCAACAAGACCGCCGCATCCACCAGCGAGTATAGAACATCGACACCGCCTCATCAACGTCAACATCGTCACGCACCGCCGCATCCACCAGCGAGTATAGAACATCGACACCGCCTCATCAACGGCAACATAGTCACGCGCCGCCTCATCCACCAGCGAGTATAGAACATCGACACCGCCTCATCAACGTCAACATCGTCACGCACCGCCACATCCACCAGCGAGTATAGAACATCGACACCGCCTCATCAACGTCAACATAGTCACGCGCCGCCGCATCCACCATCGAGTATAGAACATCGACACCGCCTCATCAACGTCAACATAGTCACGCGCCGCCGCATCCACCAGCGAGTATAGAACATCGACACCGCCTCATCAACGTCAACATCGTCCAACAAGACCGCCGCATCCACCAGCGAGTATAGAACATCGACACCGCCTCATCAACGGCAACATAGTCCAACAAGACCGCCGCATCCACCAGCGAGTATAGAACATCGACACCGCCTCATCAACGTCAACATCGTCCAACAAGACCGCCGCATCCACCAGCGAGTATAGAACATCGACACCGCCTCATCAACGTCAACATCGTCCAACAAGACCGCCGCATCCACCAGCGAGTATAGAACATCGACACCGCCTCATCAACGTCAACATAGTCCAACAAGACCGCCGCATCCACCAGCGAGTATAGAACATCGACACCGCCTCATCAACGTCAACATGGTCACGCGCCGCCGCATCCACCAGCGAGTATAGAACATCGACACCGCCTCATCAACGGCAACATCGTCCAACAAGACCGCCGCATCCACCAGCGAGTATAGAACATCGACACCGCCTCATCAACGTCAACATCGTCCAACAAGACCGCCGCATCCACCAGTGAGTATAGAACATCGACACCGCCTCATCAACGTCAACATCGTCCAACAAGACCGCCGCATCCACCAGCGAGTATAGAACATCGACACCGCCTCATCAACGGCAACATCGTCACGCACCGCCGCATCCACCAGCGAGTATAGAACATCGACACCGCCTCATCAACGTCAACATAGTCACGCACCGCCGCATCCACCAGCGAGTATAGAACATCGACACCGCCTCATCAACGTCAACATCGTCACGCACCGCCGCATCCACCAGCGAGTATAGAACATCGACACCGCCTCATCAACGGCAACATCGTCCAACAAGTCCGCCTCATCCACCAGCGAGTATAGAACATCGACACCGCCTCATCAACGTCAACATCGTCACGCACCGCCGCATCCACCAGCGAGTATAGAACATCGACACCGCCTCATCAACGTCAACATCGTCACGCGCCGCCTCATCCACCAGCGAGTATAGAACATCGACACCGCCTCATCAACGTCAACATAGTCACGCGCCGCCGCATCCACCAGCGAGTATAGAACATCGACACCGCCGCATCAACGTCAACATCGTCCAACAAGACCGCCGCATCCACCAGCGAGTATAGAACATCGACACCGCCTCATCAACGGCAACATCGTCACGCGCCGCCGCATCCACCAGCGAGTATAGAACATCGACACCGCCTCATCAACGTCAACATCGTCCAACAAGACCGCCGCATCCACCAGCGAGTATAGAACATCGACACCGCCTCATCAACGTCAACATCGTCACGCGCCGCCGCATCCACCAGCGAGTATAGAACATCGACACCGCCTAATCAACGTCAACATCGTCACGCGCCGCCGCATCCACCAGCGAGTATAGAACATCGACACCGCCTCATCAACGTCAACATCGTCCAACAAGACCGCCGCATCCACCAGCGAGTATAGAACATCGACACCGCCTCATCAACGTCAACATCGTCACGCGCCGCCGCATCCACCAGCGAGTATAGAACATCGACACCGCCTCATCAACGTCAACATAGTCACGCGCCGCCGCATCCACCAGCGAGTATAGAACATCGACACCGCCTCATCAACGTCAACATCGTCCAACAAGACCGCCGCATCACCAGCGAGTATAGAACATCGACACCGCCTCATCAACGGCAACATAGTCCAACAAGACCGCCGCATCCACCAGCGAGTATAGAACATCGACACCGCCTCATCAACGGCAACATAGTCCAACAAGACCGCCGCATCCACCAGCGAGTATAGAACATCGACACCGCCTCATCAACGGCAACATAGTCCAACAAGACCGCCGCATCCACCAGCGAGTATAGAACATCGACACCGCCTCATCAACGTCAACATCGTCACGCGCCGCCGCATCCACCAGCGAGTATAGAACATCGACACCGCCTCATCAACGTCAACATAGTCACGCGCCGCCGCATCCACCAGCGAGTATAGAACATCGACACCGCCTCATCAACGTCAACATCGTCCAACAAGACCGCCGCATCACCAGCGAGTATAGAACATCGACACCGCCTCATCAACGGCAACATAGTCCAACAAGACCGCCGCATCCACCAGCGAGTATAGAACATCGACACCGCCTCATCAACGGCAACATAGTCCAACAAGACCGCCGCATCCACCAGCGAGTATAGAACATCGACACCGCCTCATCAACGGCAACATAGTCCAACAAGACCGCCGCATCCACCAGCGAGTATAGAACATCGACACCGCCTCATCAACGTCAACATCGTCCAACAAGTCCGCCGCATCCACCAGCGAGTATAGAACATCGACACCGCCTCATTAACGTCAACATCGTCCAACAAGTCCGCCGCATCCACCAGCGAGTATAGAACATCGACACCGCCTCATCAACGTCAACATCGTCCAACAAGACCGCCGCATCCACCAGCGAGTATAGAACATCGACACCGCCTCATCAACGTCAACATCGTCACGCGCCGCCGCATCCACCAGCGAGTATAGAACATCGACACCGCCTCATCAACGGCAACATCGTCCAACAAGTCCGCCTCATCCACCAGCGAGTATAGAACATCGACACCGCCTCATCAACGTCAACATCGTCACGCACCGCCGCATCCACCAGCGAGTATAGAACATCGACACCGCCTCATCAACGTCAACATCGTCACGCGCCGCCTCATCCACCAGCGAGTATAGAACATCGACACCGCCTCATCAACGTCAACATAGTCACGCGCCGCCGCATCCACCAGCGAGTATAGAACATCGACACCGCCTCATCAACGTCAACATCGTCACGCGCCGCCGCATCCACCAGCGAGTATAGAACATCGACACCGCCTCATCAACGTCAACATCGTCCAACAAGACCGCCGCATCCACCAGCGAGTATAGAACATCGACACCGCCTCATCAACGTCAACATCGTCACGCACCGCCGCATCCACCAGCGAGTATAGAACATCGACACCGCCTCATCAACGTCAACATCGTCCAACAAGACCGCCGCATCCACCAGCGAGTATAGAACATCGACACCGCCTCATCAACGTCAACATCGTCACGCACCGCCGCATCCACCAGCGAGTATAGAACATCGACACCGCCTCATCAACGTCAACATCGTCCAACAAGACCGCCGCATCCACCAGCGAGTATAGAACATCGACACCGCCTCATCAACGGCAACATAGTCACGCGCCGCCTCATCCACCAGCGAGTATAGAACATCGACACCGCCTCATCAACGTCAACATCGTCACGCACCGCCACATCCACCAGCGAGTATAGAACATCGACACCGCCTCATCAACGTCAACATAGTCACGCGCCGCCGCATCCACCATCGAGTATAGAACATCGACACCGCCTCATCAACGTCAACATAGTCACGCGCCGCCGCATCCACCAGCGAGTATAGAACATCGACACCGCCTCATCAACGTCAACATCGTCCAACAAGACCGCCGCATCCACCAGCGAGTATAGAACATCGACACCGCCTCATCAACGGCAACATAGTCCAACAAGACCGCCGCATCCACCAGCGAGTATAGAACATCGACACCGCCTCATCAACGTCAACATCGTCCAACAAGACCGCCGCATCCACCAGCGAGTATAGAACATCGACACCGCCTCATCAACGTCAACATCGTCCAACAAGACCGCCGCATCCACCAGCGAGTATAGAATATCGACACCGCCTCATCAACGTCAACATAGTCCAACAAGACCGCCGCATCCACCAGCGAGTATAGAACATCGACACCGCCTCATCAACGTCAACATAGTCACGCGCCGCCGCATCCACCAGCGAGTATAGAACATCGACACCGCCTCATCAACGGCAACATCGTCCAACAAGACCGCCGCATCCACCAGCGAGTATAGAACATCGACACCGCCTCATCAACGTCAACATCGTCCAACAAGTCCGCCGCATCCACCAGCGAGTATAGAACATCGACACCGCCTCATCAACGTCAACATCGTCCAACAAGACCGCCGCATCCACCAGCGAGTATAGAACATCGACACCGCCTCATCAACGTCAACATCGTCCAACAAGACCGCCGCATCCACCAGCGAGTATAGAACATCGACACCGCCTCATCAACGTCAACATCGTCACGCGCCGCCGCATCCACCAGCGAGTATAGAACATCGACACCGCCTCATCAACGGCAACATCGTCCAACAAGTCCGCCTCATCCACCAGCGAGTATAGAACATCGACACCGCCTCATCAACGTCAACATCGTCCAACAAGACCGCCGCATCCACCAGCGAGTATAGAACATCGACACCGCCTCATCAACGTCAACATCGTCCAACAAGACCGCCGCATCCACCAGCGAGTATAGAACATCGACACCGCCTCATCAACGTCAACATCGTCACGCGCCGCCGCATCCACCAGCGAGTATAGAACATCGACACCGCCTCATCAACGGCAACATCGTCCAACAAGTCCGCCTCATCCACCAGCGAGTATAGAACATCGACACCGCCTCATCAACGTCAACATCGTCCAACAAGACCGCCGCATCCACCAGCGAGTATAGAACATCGACACCGCCTCATCAACGTCAACATCGTCACGCACCGCCGCATCCACCAGCGAGTATAGAACATCGACACCGCCTCATCAACGTCAACATCGTCACGCACCGCCGCATCCACCAGCGAGTATAGAACATCGACACCGCCTCATCAACGTCAACATCGTCACGCGCCGCCTCATCCACCAGCGAGTATAGAACATCGACACCGCCTCATCAACGTCAACATAGTCACGCGCCGCCGCATCCACCAGCGAGTATAGAACATCGACACCGCCTCATCAACGTCAACATCGTCCAACAAGACCGCCGCATCCACCAGCGAGTATAGAACATCGACACCGCCTCATCAACGGCAACATCGTCACGCGCCGCCGCATCCACCAGCGAGTATAGAACATCGACACCGCCTCATCAACGTCAACATCGTCCAACAAGACCGCCGCATCCACCAGCGAGTATAGAACATCGACACCGCCTCATCAACGTCAACATCGTCCAACAAGACCGCCGCATCCACCAGCGAGTATAGAACATCGACACCGCCTCATCAACGTCAACATCGTCCAACAAGACCGCCGCATCCACCAGCGAGTATAGAACATCGACACCGCCTCATCAACGTCAACATCGTCACGCACCGCCGCATCCACCAGCGAGTATAGAACATCGACACCGCCTCATCAACGTCAACATAGTCACGCGCCGCCGCATCCACCAGCGAGTATAGAACATCGACACCGCCTCATCAACGGCAACATCGTCCAACAAGACCGCCGCATCCACCAGCGAGTATAGAACATCGACACCGCCTCATCAACGGCAACATCGTCACGCACCGCCGCATCCACCAGCGAGTATAGAACATCGACACCGCCTCATCAACGGCAACATCGTCCAACAAGACCGCCGCATCCACCAGCGAGTATAGAACATCGACACCGCCTTATCAACGGCAACATCGTCCAACAAGACCGCCGCATCCACCAGCGAGTATAGAACATCGACACCGCCTCATCAACGTCAACATCGTCCAACAAGACCGCCGCATCCACCAGCGAGTATAGAACATCGACACCGCCTCATCAACGGCAACATAGTCCAACAAGACCGCCGCATCCACCAGCGAGTATAGAACATCGACACCGCCTCATCAACGTCAACATCGTCCAACAAGACCGCCGCATCCACCAGCGAGTATAGAACATCGACACCGCCTCATCAACGTCAACATCGTCCAACAAGACCGCCGCATCCACCAGCGAGTATAGAACATCGACACCGCCTCATCAACGTCAACATCGTCCAACAAGACCGCCGCATCCACCAGCGAGTATAGAACATCGACACCGCCTCATCAACGGCAACATAGTCCAACAAGACCGCCGCATCCACCAGCGAGTATAGAACATCGACACCGCCTCATCAACGGCAACATAGTCCAACAAGACCGCCGCATCCACCAGCGAGTATAGAACATCGACACCGCCTCATCAACGGCAACATAGTCCAACAAGACCGCCGCATCCACCAGCGAGTATAGAACATCGACACCGCCTCATCAACGGCAACATCGTCACGCACCGCCGCATCCACCAGCGAGTATAGAACATCGACACCGCCTCATCAACGTCAACATCGTCCAACAAGACCGCCGCATCCACCAGCGAGTATAGAACATCGACACCGCCTCATTAACGTCAACATCGTCCAACAAGTCCGCCGCATCCACCAGCGAGTATAGAACATCGACACCGCCTCATCAACGTCAACATAGTCACGCACCGCCACATCCACCAGCGAGTATAGAACATCGACACCGCCTCATCAACGTCAACATCGTCACGCACCGCCACATCCACCAGCGAGTATAGAACATCGACACCGCCTCATCAACGTCAACATCGTCACGCACCGCCACATCCACCAGCGAGTATAGAACATCGACACCGCCTCATCAACGTCAACATAGTCACGCGCCGCCGCATCCACCATCGAGTATAGAACATCGACACCGCCTCATCAACGTCAACATAGTCACGCGCCGCCGCATCCACCAGCGAGTATAGAACATCGACACCGCCTCATCAACGTCAACATCGTCCAACAAGACCGCCGCATCCACCAGCGAGTATAGAACATCGACACCGCCTCATCAACGGCAACATAGTCCAACAAGACCGCCGCATCCACCAGCGAGTATAGAACATCGACACCGCCTCATCAACGTCAACATCGTCCAACAAGACCGCCGCATCCACCAGCGAGTATAGAACATCGACACCGCCTCATCAACGTCAACATCGTCCAACAAGACCGCCGCATCCACCAGCGAGTATAGAACATCGACACCGCCTCATCAACGTCAACATAGTCCAACAAGACCGCCGCATCCACCAGCGAGTATAGAACATCGACACCGCCTCATCAACGTCAACATAGTCACGCGCCGCCGCATCCACCAGCGAGTATAGAACATCGACACCGCCTCATCAACGGCAACATCGTCCAACAAGACCGCCGCATCCACCAGCGAGTATAGAACATCGACACCGCCTCATCAACGTCAACATCGTCCAACAAGACCGCCGCATCCACCAGTGAGTATAGAACATCGACACCGCCTCATCAACGTCAACATCGTCCAACAAGACCGCCGCATCCACCAGCGAGTATAGAACATCGACACCGCCTCATCAACGGCAACATCGTCACGCACCACCGCATCCACCAGCGAGTATAGAACATCGACACCGCCTCATCAACGTCAACATAGTCACGCACCGCCGCATCCACCAGCGAGTATAGAACATCGACACCGCCTCATCAACGGCAACATCGTCACGCACCGCCGCATCCACCAGCGAGTATAGAACATCGACACCGCCTCATCAACGGCAACATCGTCCAACAAGACCGCCGCATCCACCAGCGAGTATAGAACATCGACACCGCCTCATCAACGTCAACATCGTCCAACAAGTCCGCCGCATCCACCAGCGAGTATAGAACATCGACACCGCCTCATCAACGTCAACATCGTCCAACAAGACCGCCGCATCCACCAGCGAGTATAGAACATCGACACCGCCTCATCAACGTCAACATCGTCACGCGCCGCCGCATCCACCAGCGAGTATAGAACATCGACACCGCCTCATCAACGGCAACATCGTCCAACAAGTCCGCCTCATCCACCAGCGAGTATAGAACATCGACACCGCCTCATCAACGTCAACATCGTCACGCACCGCCGCATCCACCAGCGAGTATAGAACATCGACACCGCCTCATCAACGTCAACATCGTCACGCGCCGCCTCATCCACCAGCGAGTATAGAACATCGACACCGCCTCATCAACGTCAACATAGTCACGCGCCGCCGCATCCACCAGCGAGTATAGAACATCGACACCGCCTCATCAACGTCAACATCGTCCAACAAGACCGCCGCATCCACCAGCGAGTATAGAACATCGACACCGCCTCATCAACGGCAACATCGTCACGCGCCGCCGCATCCACCAGCGAGTATAGAACATCGACACCGCCTCATCAACGTCAACATCGTCCAACAAGACCGCCGCATCCACCAGCGAGTATAGAACATCGACACCGCCTCATCAACGTCAACATCGTCCAACAAGACCGCCGCATCCACCAGCGAGTATAGAACATCGACACCGCCTCATCAACGTCAACATCGTCCAACAAGACCGCCGCATCCACCAGCGAGTATAGAACATCGACACCGCCTCATCAACGTCAACATCGTCACGCACCGCCGCATCCACCAGCGAGTATAGAACATCGACACCGCCTCATCAACGTCAACATAGTCACGCGCCGCCGCATCCACCAGCGAGTATAGAACATCGACACCGCCTCATCAACGGCAACATCGTCCAACAAGACCGCCGCATCCACCAGCGAGTATAGAACATCGACACCGCCTCATCAACGTCAACATCGTCACGCACCGCCGCATCCACCAGCGAGTATAGAACATCGACACCGCCTCATCAACCTCAACATAGTCACGCGCCGCCGCATCCACCAGCGAGTATAGAACATCGACACCGCCTCATCAACGGCAACATCGTCCAACAAGACCGCCGCATCCACCAGCGAGTATAGAACATCGACACCGCCTCATCAACGGCAACATCGTCCAACAAGACCGCCGCATCCACCAGCGAGTATAGAACATCGACACCGCCTCATCAACGTCAACATCGTCCAACAAGACCGCCGCATCCACCAGCGAGTATAGAACATCGACACCGCCTCATCAACGGCAACATAGTCCAACAAGGCCGCCGCATCCACCAGCGAGTATAGAACATCGACACCGCCTCATCAACGTCAACATCGTCCAACAAGACCGCCGCATCCACCAGCGAGTATAGAACATCGACACCGCCTCATCAACGTCAACATCGTCCAACAAGACCGCCGCATCCACCAGCGAGTATAGAACATCGACACCGCCTCATCAACGTCAACATCGTCCAACAAGACCGCCGCATCCACCAGCGAGTATAGAACATCGACACCGCCTCATCAACGTCAACATCGTCACGCACCGCCGCATCCACCAGCGAGTATAGAACATTGACACCGCCTCATCAACGTCAACATCGTCCAACAAGACCGCCGCATCCACCAGCGAGTATAGAACATCGACACCGCCTCATCAACGGCAACATAGTCCAACAAGACCGCCGCATCCACCAGCGAGTATAGAACATCGACACCGCCTCATCAACGGCAACATCGTCCAACAAGACCGCCGCATCCACCAGCGAGTATAGAACATCGACACCGCCTCATCAACGGCAACATAGTCCAACAAGACCGCCGCATCCACCAGCGAGTATAGAACATCGACACCGCCTCATCAACGTCAACATCGTCCAACAAGTCCACCGCATCCACCAGCGAGTATAGAACATCGACACCGCCTCATTAACGTCAACATCGTCCAACAAGTCCGCCGCATCCACCAGCGAGTATAGAACATCGACACCGCCTCATCAACGTCAACATCGTCCAACAAGACCGCCGCATCCACCAGCGAGTATAGAACATCGACACCGCCTCATCAACGTCAACATCGTCACGCGCCGCCGCATCCACCAGCGAGTATAGAACATCGACACCGCCTCATCAACGGCAACATCGTCCAACAAGTCCGCCTCATCCACCAGCGAGTATAGAACATCGACACCGCCTCATCAACGTCAACATCGTCACGCACCGCCGCATCCACCAGCGAGTATAGAACATCGACACCGCCTAGTCAACGTCAACATCGTCACGCGCCGCCTCATCCACCAGCGAGTATAGAACATCGACACCGCCTCATCAACGTCAACATAGTCACGCGCCGCCGCATCCACCAGCGAGTATAGAACATCGACACCGCCTCATCAACGTCAACATAGTCACGCGCCGCCGCATCCACCAGCGAGTATAGAACATCGACACCGCCTCATCAACGTCAACATCGTCCAACAAGACCGCAGCATCCACCAGCGAGTATAGAACATCGACACCGCCTCATCAACGGCAACATAGTCCAACAAGACCGCCGCATCCACCAGCGAGTATAGAACATCGACACCGCCTCATCAACGGCAACATAGTCACGCGCCGCCTCATCCACCAGCGAGTATAGAACATCGACACCGCCTCATCAACGTCAACATCGTCACGCACCGCCACATCCACCAGCGAGTATAGAACATCGACACCGCCTCATCAACGTCAACATAGTCACGCGCCGCCGCATCCACCAGCGAGTATAGAACATCGACACCGCCTCATCAACGTCAACATAGTCACGCGCCGCCGCATCCACCAGCGAGTATAGAACATCGACACCGCCTCATCAACGTCAACATCGTCTAACAAGACCGCCGCATCCACCAGCGAGTATAGAACATCGACACCGCCTCATCAACGGCAACATAGTCCAACAAGACCGCCGCATCCACCAGCGAGTATAGAACATCGACACCGCCTCATCAACGTCAACATCGTCCAACAAGACCGCCGCATCCACCAGCGAGTATAGAACATCGACACCGCCTCATCAACGTCAACATAGTCACGCGCCGCCTCATCCACCAGCGAGTATAGAACATCGACACCGCCTCATCAACGTCAACATCGTCACGCGCCGCCGCATCCACCAGCGAGTATAGAACATCGACACCGCCTCATCAACGTCAACATCGTCCAACAAGACCGCCGCATCCACCAGCGAGTATAGAACATTGACACCGCCTCATCAACGGCAACATCGTCCAACAAGACCGCCGCATCCACCAGCGAGTATAGAACATCGACACCGCCTCATCAACGTCAACATCGTCCAACAAGACCGCCGCATCCACCAGCGAGTATAGAACATCGACACCGCCTCATCAACGTCAACATCGTCACGCACCGCCGCATCCACCAGCGAGTATAGAACATCGACACCGCCTCATCAACGTCAACATAGTCACGCACCGCCTCATCCACCAGCGAGTATAGAACATCGACACCGCCTCATCAACGGCAACATCGTCACGCACCGCCTCATCCACCAGCGAGTATAGAACATCGACACCGCCTCATCAACGTCAACATAGTCACGCACCGCCTCATCCACCAGCGAGTATAGAACATCGACACCGCCTCATCAACGTCACACATAGTCACGCGCCGCCGCATCCACCAGCGAGTATAGAACATCAACACCGCCTCATCAACGTCAACATCGTCCAACAAGACCGCCGCATCCACCAGCGAGTATAGAACATCGACACCGCCTCATCAACGTCAACATCGTCCAACAAGACCGCCGCATCCACCAGCGAGTATAGAACATCGACACCGCCTCATCAACGTCAACATCGTCCAACAAGTCCGCCGCATCCACCAGCGAGTATAGAACATCGACACCGCCTCATCAACGTCAACATCGTCCAACAAGACCGCCGCATCCACCAGCGAGTATAGAACATCGACACCGCCTCATCAACGTCAACATCGTCACGCGCCGCCGCATCCACCAGCGAGTATAGAACATCGACACCGCCTCATCAACGTCAACATAGTCACGCGCCGCCGCATCCACCAGCGAGTATAGAACATCGACACCGCCTCATCAACGGCAACATCGTCCAACAAGTCCGCCGCATCCACCAGCGAGTATAGAACATCGACACCGCCTCATCAACGTCAACATCGTCCAACAAGTCCGCCGCATCCACCAGCGAGTATAGAACATCGACACCGCCTCATCAACGTCAACATCGTCCAACAAGACCGCCGCATCCACCAGCGAGTATAGAACATCGACACCGCCTCATCAACGGCAACATAGTCCAACAAGACCGCCGCATCCACCAGCGAGTATAGAACATCGACACCGCCTCATCAACGTCAACATCGTCCAACAAGACCGCCGCATCCACCAGCGAGTATAGAACATCGACACCGCCTCATCAACGGCAACATCGTCCAACAAGACCGCCGCATCCACCAGCGAGTATAGAACATCGACACCGCCTCATCAACGTCAACATCGTCCAACAAGACCGCCGCATCCACCAGCGAGTATAGAACATCGACACCGCCTCATCAACGTCAACATCGTCCAACAAGACCGCCGCATCCACCAACGAGTATAGAACATCGACACCGCCTCATCAACGTCAACATCGTCACGCGCCGCCGCATCCACCAGCGAGTATAGAACATCGACACCGCCTCATCAACGTCAACATAGTCACGCGCCGCCTCATCCACCAGCGAGTATAGAACATCGACACCGCCTCATCAACGTCAACATAGTCACGCACCGCCTCATCCACCAGCGAGTATAGAACATCGACACCGCCTCATCAACGTCACACATAGTCACGCGCCGCCACATCCACCAGCGAGTATAGAACATGGACACCGCCTCATCAACGGCAACATAGTCCAACAAGACCGCCGCATCCACCAGCGAGTATAGAACATCGACACCGCCGCATCAACGGCAACATAGTCCAACAAGACCGCCGCATCCACCAGCGAGTATAGAACATCGACACCGCCTCATCAACGTCAACATCGTCCAACAAGACCGCCGCATCCACCAGCGAGTATAGAACATCGACACCGCCTCATCAACGTCAACATCGTCCAACAAGTCCGCCGCATCCACCAGCGAGAATAGAACATCGACACCGCCTCATCAACGTCAACATTGTCCAACAAGACCGCCGCATCCACCAGCGAGTATAGAACATCGACACCGCCTCATCAACGTCAACATCGTCCAACAAGACCGCCGCATCCATCAGCGAGTATAGAACATCGACACCGCCTCATCAACGTCAACATCGTCCAACAAGACCGCCGCATCCACCAGCGAGTATAGAACATCGACACCGCCTCATCAACGTCAACATCGTCCAACAAGACCGCCGCATCCACCAGCGAGTATAGAACATCGACACCGCCTCATCAACGTCAACATCGTCCAACAAGACCGCCGCATCCACCAGCGAGTATAGAACATCGACACCGCCTCATCAACGTCAACATCGTCCAACAAGACCGCCGCATCCACCAGCGAGTATAGAACATCGACACCGCCTCATCAACGTCAACATCGTCCAACAAGTCCGCCGCATCCACCAGCGAGTATAGAACATCGACACCGCCTCATCAACGTCAACATCGTCCAACAAGACCGCCGCATCCACCAGCGAGTATAGAACATCGACACCGCCTCATCAACGGCAACATAGTCCAACAAGACCGCCGCATCCACCAGCGAGTATAGAACATCGACACCGCCTCATCAACGTCAACATCGTCACGCACCGCCGCATCCACCAGCGAGTATAGAACATCGACACCGCCTCATCAACGTCAACATAGTCACGCACCGCCGCATCCACCAGCGAGTATAGAACATCGACACCGCCTCATCAACGTCAACATCGTCACGCACCGCCGCATCCACCAGCGAGTATAGAACATCGACACCGCCTCATCAACGTCAACATCGTCCAAAAAGACCGCCGCATCCACCAGCGAGTATAGAACATCGACACCGCCTCATCAACGTCAACATAGTCACGCGCCGCCACATCCACCAGCGAGTATAGAACATCGACACCGCCTCATCAACGTCAACATCGTCCAACAAGACTGCCGCATCCACCAGCGAGTATAGAACATCGACACCGCCTCATCAACGTCAACATAGTCACGCGCCGCCTCATCCACCAGCGAGTATAGAACATCGACACCGCCTCATCAACGTCAACATCGTCACGCGCCGCCGAATCCACCAGCGAGTATAGAACATCGACACCGCCTCATCAACGTCAACATCGTCCAACAAGACCGCCGCATCCACCAGCGAGTATAGAACATCGACACCGCCTCATCAACGGCAACATCGTCCAACAAGACCGCCGCATCCACCAGCGAGTATAGAACATCGACACCGCCTCATCAACGTCAACATCGTCCAACAAGACCGCCGCATCCACCAGCGAGTATAGAACATCGACACCGCCTCATCAACGTCAACATCGTCACGCACCGCCGCATCCACCAGCGAGTATAGAACATCGACACCGCCTCATCAACGTCAACATCGTCCAACAAGACCGCCGCATCCACCAGCGAGTATAGAACATCGACACCGCCTCATCAACTTCAACATAGTCCAACAAGACCGCCGCATCCACCAGTGAGTATAGAACATCGACACCGCCTCATCAACGTCAACATCGTCCAACAAGACCGCCGCATCCACCAGCGAGTATAGAACATCGACACCGCCTCATCAACGTCAACATCGTCCAACAAGACCGCCGCATCCACCAGCGAGTATAGAACATCGACACCGCCTCATCAACGTCAACATCGTCCAACAAGACCGCCGCATCCACCAGCGAGTATAGAACATCGACACCGCCTCATCAACGTCAACATCGTCACGCACCGCCGCATCCACCAGCGAGTATAGAACATCGACACCGCCTCATCAACGTCAACATAGTCACGCACCGCCGCATCCACCAGCGAGTATAGAACATCGACACCGCCTCATCAACGTCAACATCGTCACGCACCGCCGCATCCACCAGCGAGTATAGAACATCGACACCGCCTCATCAACGTCAACATCGTCCAAAAAGACCGCCGCATCCACCAGCGAGTATAGAACATCGACACCGCCTCATCAACGTCAACATAGTCACGCGCCGCCTCATCCACCAGCGAGTATAGAACATCGACACCGCCTCATCAACGTCAACATCGTCCAACAAGACCGCCGCATCCACCAGCGAGTATAGAACATCGACACCGCCTCATCAACGTCAACATAGTCACGCGCCGCCTCATCCACCAGCGAGTATAGAACATCGACACCGCCTCATCAACGTCAACATCGTCACGCGCCGCCGCATCCACCAGCGAGTATAGAACATCGACACCGCCTCATCAACGTCAACATCGTCCAAAAAGACCGCCGCATCCACCAGCGAGTATAGAACATCGACACCGCCTCATCAACGGCAACATCGTCCAACAAGACCGCCGCATCCACCAGCGAGTATAGAACATCGACACCGCCTCATCAACGTCAACATCGTCCAACAAGACCGCCGCATCCACCAGCGAGTATAGAACATCGACACCGCCTCATCAACGTCAACATCGTCACGCACCGCCGCATCCACCAGCGAGTATAGAACATCGACACCGCCTCATCAACGTCAACATAGTCACGCGCCGCCTCATCCACCAGCGAGTATAGAACATCGACACCGCCTCATCAACGTCAACATAGTCACGCACCGCCTCATCCACCAGCGAGTATAGAACATCGACACCGCCTCATCAACGGCAACATCGTCACGCACCGCCTCATCCACCAGCGAGTATAGAACATCGACACCGCCTCATCAACGTCAACATAGTCACGCACCGCCTCATCCACCAGCGAGTATAGAACATCGACACCGCCTCATCAACGTCACACATAGTCACGCGCCGCCGCATCCACCAGCGAGTATAGAACATCAACACCGCCTCATCAACTCAACATCGTCCAACAAGACCGCCGCATCCACCAGCGAGTATAGAACATCGACACCGCCTCATCAACGTCAACATCGTCCAACAAGTCCGCCGCATCCACCAGCGAGTATAGAACATCGACACCGCCTCATCAACGTCAACATCGTCCAACAAGACCGCCGCATCCACCAGCGAGTATAGAACATCGACACCGCCTCATCAACGTCAACATCGTCACGCGCCGCCGCATCCACCAGCGAGTATAGAACATCGACACCGCCTCATCAACGTCAACATAGTCACGCGCCGCCGCATCCACCAGCGAGTATAGAACATCGACACCGCCTCATCAACGGCAACATCGTCCAACAAGTCCGCCGCATCCACCAGCGAGTATAGAACATCGACACCGCCTCATCAACGTCAACATCGTCCAACAAGTCCGCCGCATCCACCAGCGAGTATAGAACATCGACACCGCCTCATCAACGTCAACATCGTCACGCGCCGCCGCATCCACCAGCGAGTATAGAACATCGACACCGCCTCATCAACGTCAACATAGTCACGCGCCGCCTCATCCACCAGCGAGTATAGAACATCGACACCGCCTCATCAACGTCAACATAGTCACGCACCGCCTCATCCACCAGCGAGTATAGAACATCGACACCGCCTCATCAACGTCACACATAGTCACGCACCGCCTCATCCACCAGCGAGTATAGAACATCGACACCGCCTCATCAACGTCAACATAGTCACGCGCCGCCGCATCCACCAGCGAGTATAGAACATCGACACCGCCTCATCAACGTCAACATAGTCACGCGCCGCCGCATCCACCAGCGAGTATAGAACATCGACACCGCCTCATCAACGTCAACATCGTCACGCGCCGCCGCATCCACCAGCGAGTATAGAACATCGACACCGCCTCATCAACGTCAACATAGTCACGCACCGCCTCATCCACCAGCGAGTATAGAACATCGACACCGCCTCATCAACGTCAACATAGTCACGCACCGCCTCATCCACCAGCGAGTATAGAACATCGACACCGCCTCATCAACGTCACACATAGTCACGCACCGCCTCATCCACCAGCGAGTATAGAACATCGACACCGCCTCATCAACGTCAACATCGTCCAACAAGACCGCCGCATCCACCAGCGAGTATAGAACATCGACACCGCCTCATCAACGTCAACATAGTCACGCGCCGCCTCATCCACCAGCGAGTATAGAACATCGACACCGCCTCATTAACGTCAACATAGTCACGCGCCGCCGCATCCACCAGCGAGTATAGAACATCGACACCGCCTCATCAACGTCAACATCGTCTCGCGCCGCCGCATCCACCAGCGAGTATAGAACATCGACACCGCCTCATCAACGGCAACATCGTCCAACAAGACCGCCGCATCCACCAGCGAGTATAGAACATCGACACCGCCTCATCAACGTCAACATCGTCACGCACCGCCGCATCCACCAGCGAGTATAGAACATCGACACCGCCTCATCAACGTCAACATCGTCACGCGCCGCCGCATCCACCAGCGAGTATAGAACATCGACACCGCCTCATCAACGGCAACATCGTCCAACAAGACCGCCGCATCCACCAGCGAGTATAGAACATCGACACCGCCTCATCAACGTCAACATCGTCCAACAAGACCGCCGCATCCACCAGCGAGTATAGAACATCGACACCGCCTCATCAACGTCAACATCGTCCAACAAGACCGCCGCATCCACCAGCGAGTATAGAACATCGACACCGCCTCATCAACGTCAACATAGTCACGCGCCGCCGCATCCACCAGCGAGTATAGAACATCGACACCGCCTCATCAACGGCAACATCGTCCAACAAGACCGCCGCATCCACCAGCGAGTATAGAACATCGACACCGCCTCATCAACGTCAACATCGTCACGCGCCGCCGCATCCACCAGCGAGTATAGAACATCGACACCGCCTCATCAACGTCAACATAGTCACGCGCCGCCGCATCCACCAGCGAGTATAGAACATCGACACCGCCTCATCAACGGCAACATCGTCCAACAAGACCGCCGCATCCACCAGCGAGTATAGAACATCGACACCGCCTCATCAACGTCAACATCGTCCAATAAGACCGCTGCATCCACCAGCGAGTATAGAACATCGACACCGCCTCATCAACGTCAACATAGTCACGCGCCGCCTCATCCACCAGCGAGTATAGAACATCGACACCGCCTCATCAACGTCAACATAGTCACGCACCGCCTCATCCACCAGCGAGTATAGAACATCGACACCGCCTCATCAACGTCACACATAGTCACGCGCCGCCGCATCCACCAGCGAGTATAGAACATCAACACCGCCTCATCAACGTCAACATCGTCCAACAAGACCGCCGCATCCACCAGCGAGTATAGAACATCGACACCGCCTCATCAACGTCAACATCGTCCAACAAGACCGCCGCATCCACCAGCGAGTATAGAACATCGACACCGCCTCATCAACGTCAACATCGTCCAACAAGTCCGCCGCATCCACCAGCGAGTATAGAACATCGACACCGCCTCATCAACGTCAACATCGTCCAACAAGACCGCCGCATCCACCAGCGAGTATAGAACATCGACACCGCCTCATCAACGTCAACATCGTCACGCGCCGCCGCATCCACCAGCGAGTATAGAACATCGACACCGCCTCATCAACGTCAACATAGTCACGCGCCGCCGCATCCACCAGCGAGTATAGAACATCGACACCGCCTCATCAACGGCAACATCGTCCAACAAGTCCGCCGCATCCACCAGCGAGTATAGAACATCGACACCGCCTCATCAACGTCAACATCGTCCAACAAGTCCGCCGCATCCACCAGCGAGTATAGAACATCGACACCGCCTCATCAACGTCAACATCGTCCAACAAGACCGCCGCATCCACCAGCGAGTATAGAACATCGACACCGCCTCATCAACGGCAACATAGTCCAACAAGACCGCCGCATCCACCAGCGAGTATAGAACATCGACACCGCCTCATCAACGTCAACATCGTCCAACAAGACCGCCGCATCCACCAGCGAGTATAGAACATCGACACCGCCTCATCAACGGCAACATCGTCCAACAAGACCGCCGCATCCACCAGCGAGTATAGAACATCGACACCGCCTCATCAACGTCAACATCGTCACGCGCCGCCTCATCCACCAGCGAGTATAGAACATCGACACCGCCTCATCAACGTCAACATCGTCCAACAAGACCGGCGCATCCACCAGCGAGTATAGAACATCGACACCGCCTCATCAACGTCAACATAGTCACGCACCGCCTCATCCACCAGCGAGTATAGAACATCGACACCGCCTCATCAACGTCACACATAGTCACGCACCGCCTCATCCACCAGCGAGTATAGAACATCGACACCGCCTCATCAACGTCAACATCGTCCAACAAGACCGCCGCATCCACCAGCGAGTATAGAACATCGACACCGCCTCATCAACGTCAACATAGTCACGCGCCGCCTCATCCACCAGCGAGTATAGAACATCGACACCGCCTCATTAACGTCAACATAGTCACGCGCCGCCGCATCCACCAGCGAGTATAGAACATCGACACCGCCTCATCAACGTCAACATCGTCTCGCGCCGCCGCATCCACCAGCGAGTATAGAACATCGACACCGCCTCATCAACGGCAACATCGTCCAACAAGACCGCCGCATCCACCAGCGAGTATAGAACATCGACACCGCCTCATAAACGTCAACATCGTCACGCACCGCCGCATCCACCAGCGAGTATAGAACATCGACACCGCCTCATCAACGTCAACATCGTCCAACAAGACCGCCGCATCCACCAGCGAGTATAGAACATCGACACCGCCTCATCAACGTCAACATCGTCCAACAAGTCCGCCGCATCCACCAGCGAGTATAGAACATCGACACCGCCTCATCAACGTCAACATCGTCCAACAAGACCGCCGCATCCACCAGCGAGTATAGAACATCGACACCGCCTCATCAACGTCAACATCGTCACGCGCCGCCGCATCCACCAGCGAGTATAGAACATCGACACCGCCTCATCAACGTCAACATAGTCACGCGCCGCCGCATCCACCAGCGAGTATAGAACATCGACACCGCCTCATCAACGGCAACATCGTCCAACAAGTCCGCCGCATCCACCAGCGAGTATAGAACATCGACACCGCCTCATCAACGTCAACATCGTCCAACAAGTCCGCCGCATCCACCAGCGAGTATAGAACATCGACACCGCCTCATCAACGTCAACATCGTCCAACAAGACCGCCGCATCCACCAGCGAGTATAGAACATCGACACCGCCTCATCAACGGCAACATAGTCCAACAAGACCGCCGCATCCACCAGCGAGTATAGAACATCGACACCGCCTCATCAACGTCAACATCGTCCAACAAGACCGCCGCATCCACCAGCGAGTATAGAACATCGACACCGCCTCATCAACGGCAACATCGTCCAACAAGACCGCCGCATCCACCAGCGAGTATAGAACATCGACACCGCCTCATCAACGTCAACATCGTCTAACAAGACCGCCGCATCCACCAGCGAGTATAGAACATCGACACCGCCTCATCAACGTCAACATCGTCCAACAAGACCGCCGCATCCACCAGCGAGTATAGAACATCGACACCGCCTCATCAACGTCAACATCGTCACGCGCCGCCGCATCCACCAGCGAGTATAGAACATCGACACCGCCTCATCAACGTCAACATAGTCACGCGCCGCCTCATCCACCAGCGAGTATAGAACATCGACACCGCCTCATCAACGTCAACATAGTCACGCACCGCCTCATCCACCAGCGAGTATAGAACATCGACACCGCCTCATCAACGTCACACATAGTCACGCGCCGCCACATCCACCAGCGAGTATAGAACATCGACACCGCCTCATCAGCGGCAACATAGTCCAACAAGACCGCCGCATCCACCAGCGAGTATAGAACATCGACACCGCCTCATCAACGGCAACATAGTCCAACAAGACCGCCGCATCCACCAGCGAGTATAGAACATCGACACCGCCTCATCAACGGCAACATAGTCCAACAAGACCGCCGCATCCACCAGCGAGTATAGAACATCGACACCGCCTCATCAACGTCAACATCGTCCAACAAGTCCGCCGCATCCACCAGCGAGTATAGAACATCGAAACCGCCTCATCAACGTCAACATCGTCCAACAAGTCCGCCGCATCCACCAGCGAGTATAGAACATCGACACCGCCTCATCAACGTCAACATCGTCCAACAAGACCGCCGCATCCACCAGCGAGTATAGAACATCGACACCGCCTCATCAACGTCAACATCGTCCAACAAGACCGCCGCATCCACCAGCGAGTATAGCACATTGACACCGCCTCATCAACGGCAACATAGTCCAACAAGACCGCCGCATCCACCAGCGAGTATAGAACATCGACACCGCCTCATCAACGGCAACATAGTCCAACAAGACCGCCGCATCCACCAGCGAGTATAGAACATCGACACCGCCGCATCAACGGCAACATAGTCCAACAAGACCGCCGCATCCACCAGCGAGTATAGAACATCGACACCGCCTCATCAACGTCAACATCGTCCAACAAGACCGCCGCATCCACCAGCGAGTATAGAACATCGACACCGCCTCATCAACGTCAACATCGTCCAACAAGTCCGCCGCATCCACCAGCGAGTATAGAACATCGACACCGCCTCATCAACGTCAACATTGTCCAACAAGACCGCCGCATCCACCAGCGAGTATAGAACATCGACACCGCCTCATCAACGTCAACATCGTCCAACAAGACCGCCGCATCCATCAGCGAGTATAGAACATCGACACCGCCTCATCAACGTCAACATCGTCCAACAAGACCGCCGCATCCACCAGCGAGTATAGAACATCGACACCGCCTCATCAACGTCAACATCGTCCAACAAGACCGCCGCATCCACCAGCGAGTATAGAACATCGACACCGCCTCATCAACGTCAACATCGTCCAACAAGACCGCCGCATCCACCAGCGAGTATAGAACATCGACACCGCCTCATCAACGTCAACATCGTCCAACAAGACCGCCGCATCCACCAGCGAGTATAGAACATCGACACCGCCTCATCAACGTCAACATCGTCCAACAAGTCCGCCGCATCCACCAGCGAGTATAGAACATCGACACCGCCTCATCAACGTCAACATCGTCCAACAAGTCCGCCGCATCCACCAGCGAGTATAGAACATCGACACCGCCTCATCAACGTCAACATCGTCCAACAAGACCGCCGCATCCACCAGCGAGTATAGAACATCGACACCGCCTCATCAACGTCAACATCGTCACGCGCCGCCGCATCCACCAGCGAGTATAGAACATCGACACCGCCTCATCAACGTCAACATAGTCACGCGCCGCCGCATCCACCAGCGAGTATAGAACATCGACACCGCCTCATCAACGGCAACATCGTCCAACAAGTCCGCCGCATCCACCAGCGAGTATAGAACATCGACACCGCCTCATCAACGTCAACATCGTCCAACAAGTCCGCCGCATCCACCAGCGAGTATAGAACATCGACACCGCCTCATCAACGTCAACATCGTCCAACAAGACCGCCGCATCCACCAGCGAGTATAGAACATCGACACCGCCTCATCAACGGCAACATAGTCCAACAAGACCGCCGCATCCACCAGCGAGTATAGAACATCGACACCGCCTCATCAACGTCAACATCGTCCAACAAGACCGCCGCATCCACCAGCGAGTATAGAACATCGACACCGCCTCATCAACGGCAACATCGTCCAACAAGACCGCCGCATCCACCAGCGAGTATAGAACATCGACACCGCCTCATCAACGTCAACATCGTCCAACAAGACCGCCGCATCCACCAGCGAGTATAGAACATCGACACCGCCTCATCAACGTCAACATCGTCCAACAAGACCGCCGCATCCACCAGCGAGTATAGAACATCGACACCGCCTCATCAACGTCAACATCGTCACGCGCCGCCGCATCCACCAGCGAGTATAGAACATCGACACCGCCTCATCAACGTCAACATAGTCACGCGCCGCCTCATCCACCAGCGAGTATAGAACATCGACACCGCCTCATCAACGTCAACATAGTCACGCACCGCCTCATCCACCAGCGAGTATAGAACATCGACACCGCCTCATCAACGTCACACATAGTCACGCGCCGCCACATCCACCAGCGAGTATAGAACATCGACACCGCCTCATCAACGGCAACATAGTCCAACAAGACCGCCGCATCCACCAGCGAGTATAGAACATCGACACCGCCTCATCAACGGCAACATAGTCCAACAAGACCGCCGCATCCACCAGCGAGTATAGAACATCGACACCGCCTCATCAACGGCAACATAGTCCAACAAGACCGCCGCATCCACCAGCGAGTATAGAACATCGACTCCGCCTCATCAACGTCAACATCGTCCAACAAGTCCGCCGCATCCACCAGCGAGTATAGAACATCGAAACCGCCTCATCAACGTCAACATCGTCCAACAAGTCCGCCGTATCCACCAGCGAGTATAGAACATCGACACCGCCTCATCAACGTCAACATCGTCCAACAAGACCGCCGCATCCACCAGCGAGTATAGAACATCGACACCGCCTCATCAACGTCAACATCGTCCAACAAGACCGCCGCATCCACCAGCGAGGATAGCACATTGACACCGCCTCATCAACGGCAACATAGTCCAACAAGACCGCCGCATCCACCAGCGAGTATAGAACATCGACACCGCCTCATCAACGGCAACATAGTCCAACAAGACCGCCGCATCCACCAGCGAGTATAGAACATCGACACCGCCGCATCAACGGCAACATAGTCCAACAAGACCGCCGCATCCACCAGCGAGTATAGAACATCGACACCGCCTCATCAACGTCAACATCGTCCAACAAGACCGCCGCATCCACCAGCGAGTATAGAACATCGACACCGCCTCATCAACGGCAACATAGTCCAACAAGACCGCCGCATCCACCAGCGAGTATAGAACATCGACACCGCCTCATCAACGTCAACATCGTCCAACAAGACCGCCGCATCCACCAGCGAGTATAGAACATCGACACCGCCTCATCAACGTCAACATCGTCCAACAAGACCGCCGCATCCACCAGCGAGTATAGAACATCGACACCGCCTCATCAACGTCAACATCGTCACGCGCCGCCGCATCCACCAGCGAGTATAGAACATCGACACCGCCTCATCAACGTCAACATCGTCCAACAAGACCGCCGCATCCACCAGCGAGTATAGAACATCGACACCGCCTCATCAACGTCAACATCGTCCAACAAGACCGCCGCATCCACCAGCGAGTATAGAACATCGACACCGCCTCATCAACGGCAACATAGTCCAACAAGACCGCCGCATCCACCAGTGAGTATAGAACATCGACACCGCCTCATCAACGTCAACATCGTCCAACAAGACCGCCGCATCCACCAGCGAGTATAGAACATCGACACCGCCTCATCAACGTCAACATCGTCCAACAAGACCGCCGCATCCACCAGCGAGTATAGAACATCGACACCGCCTCATCAACGTCAACATCGTCCAACAAGACCGCCGCATCCACCAGCGAGTATAGAACATCGACACCGCCTCATCAACGTCAACATCGTCACGCACCGCCGCATCCACCAGCGAGTATAGAACATCGACACCGCCTCATCAACGTCAACATAGTCACGCACCGCCGCATCCACCAGCAAGTATAGAACATCGACACCGCCTCATCAACGTCAACATCGTCACGCACCGCCGCATCCACCAGCGAGTATAGAACATCGACACCGCCTCATCAACGTCAACATCGTCCAAAAAGACCGCCGCATCCACCAGCGAGTATAGAACATCGACACCGCCTCATCAACGTCAACATAGTCACGCGCCGCCTCATCCACCAGCGAGTATAGAACATCGACACCGCCTCATCAACGTCAACATCGTCCAACAAGACCGCCGCATCCACCAGCGAGTATAGAACATCGACACCGCCTCATCAACGTCAACATAGTCACGCGCCGCCTCATCCACCAGCGAGTATAGAACATTGACACCGCCTCATCAACGTCAACATCGTCACGCGCCGCCGCATCCACCAGCGAGTATAGAACATCGACACCGCCTCATCAACGTCAACATCGTCCAAAAAGACCGCCGCATCCACCAGCGAGTATAGAACATCGACACCGCCTCATCAACGGCAACATCGTCCAACAAGACCGCCGCATCCACCAGCGAGTATAGAACATCGACACCGCCTCATCAACGTCAACATCGTCCAACAAGACCGCCGCATCCACCAGCGAGTATAGAACATCGACACCGCCTCATCAACGTCAACATCGTCACGCACCGCCGCATCCACCAGCGAGTATAGAACATCGACACCGCCTCATCAACGTCAACATCGTCCAACAAGACCGCCGCATCCACCAGCGAGTATAGAACATCGACACCGCCTCATCAACGTCAACATAGTCACGCGCCGCCTCATCCACCAGCGAGTATAGAACATCGACACCGCCTCATCAACGTCAACATAGTCACGCACCGCCTCATCCACCAGCGAGTATAGAACATCGACACCGCCTCATCAACGGCAACATCGTCACGCACCGCCTCATCCACCAGCGAGTATAGAACATCGACACCGCCTCATCAACGTCAACATAGTCACGCACCGCCTCATCCACCAGCGAGTATAGAACATCGACACCGCCTCATCAACGTCACACATAGTCACGCGCCGCCGCATCCACCAGCGAGTATAGAACATCAACACCGCCTCATCAACGTCAACATCGTCCAACAAGACCGCCGCATCCACCAGCGAGTATAGAACATCGACACCGCCTCATCAACGTCAACATCGTCCAACAAGACCGCCGCATCCACCAGCGAGTATAGAACATCGACACCGCCTCATCAACGTCAACATCGTCCAACAAGTCCGCCGCATCCACCAGCGAGTATAGAACATCGACACCGCCTCATCCACGTCAACATCGTCCAACAAGACCGCCGCATCCACCAGCGAGTATAGAACATCGACACCGCCTCATCAACGTCAACATCGTCACGCGCCGCCGCATCCACCAGCGAGTATAGAACATCGACACCGCCTCATCAACGTCAACATAGTCACGCGCCGCCGCATCCACCAGCGAGTATAGAACATCGACACCGCCTCATCAACGGCAACATCGTCCAACAAGTCCGCCGCATCCACCAGCGAGTATAGAACATCGACACCGCCTCATCAACGTCAACATCGTCCAACAAGTCCGCCGCATCCACCAGCGAGTATAGAACATCGACACCGCCTCATCAACGTCAACATCGTCACGCGCCGCCGCATCCACCAGCGAGTATAGAACATCGACACCGCCTCATCAACGTCAACATAGTCACGCGCCGCCTCATCCACCAGCGAGTATAGAACATCGACACCGCCTCATCAACGTCAACATAGTCACGCACCGCCTCATCCACCAGCGAGTATAGAACATCGACACCGCCTCATCAACGTCACACATAGTCACGCACCGCCTCATCCACCAGCGAGTATAGAACATCGACACCGCCTCATCAACGTCAACATAGTCACGCGCCGCCGCATCCACCAGCGAGTATAGAACATCGACACCCCCTCATCAACGTCAACATAGTCACGCGCCGCCGCATCCACCAGCGAGTATAGAACATCGACACCGCCTCATCAACGTCAACATCGTCACGCGCCGCCGCATCCACCAGCGAGTATAGAACATCGACACCGCCTCATCAACGTCAACATAGTCACGCACCGCCTCATCCACCAGCGAGTATAGAACATCGACACCGCCTCATCAACGTCAACATAGTCACGCACCGCCTCATCCACCAGCGAGTATAGAACATCGACACCGCCTCATCAACGTCACACATAGTCACGCACCGCCTCATCCACCAGCGAGTATAGAACATCGACACCGCCTCATCAACGTCAACATCGTCCAACAAGACCGCCGCATCCACCAGCGAGTATAGAACATCGACACCGCCTCATCAACGTCAACATAGTCACGCGCCGCCTCATCCACCAGCGAGTATAGAACATCGACACCGCCTCATTAACGTCAACATAGTCACGCGCCGCCGCATCCACCAGCGAGTATAGAACATCGACACCGCCTCATCAACGTCAACATCGTCTCGCGCCGCCGCATCCACCAGCGAGTATAGAACATCGACACCACCTCATCAACGGCAACATCGTCCAACAAGACCGCCGCATCCACCAGCGAGTATAGAACATCGACACCGCCTCATCAACGTCAACATCGTCACGCACCGCCGCATCCACCAGCGAGTATAGAACATCGACACCGCCTCATCAACGTCAACATCGTCACGCGCCGCCGCATCCACCAGCGAGTATAGAACATCGACACCGCCTCATCAACGGCAACATCGTCCAACAAGACCGCCGCATCCACCAGCGAGTATAGAACATCGACACCGCCTCATCAACGTCAACATCGTCCAACAAGACCGCCGCATCCACCAGCGAGTATAGAACATCGACACCGCCTCATCAACGTCAACATCGTCCAACAAGACCGCCGCATCCACCAGCGAGTATAGAACATCGACACCGCCTCATCAACGTCAACATAGTCACGCGCCGCCGCATCCACCAGCGAGTATAGAACATCGACACCGCCTCATCAACGGCAACATCGTCCAACAAGACCGCAGCATCCACCAGCGAGTATAGAACATCGACACCGCCTCATCAACGTCAACATCGTCACGCGCCGCCGCATCCACCAGCGAGTATAGAACATCGACACCGCCTCATCAACGTCAACATAGTCACGCGCCGCCGCATCCACCAGCGAGTATAGAACATCGACACCGCCTCATCAACGGCAACATCGTCCAACAAGACCGCCGCATCCACCAGCGAGTATAGAACATCGACACCGCCTCATCAACGTCAACATCGTCCAACAAGACCGCTGCATCCACCAGCGAGTATAGAACATCGACACCGCCTCATCAACGTCAACATAGTCACGCGCCGCCTCATCCACCAGCGAGTATAGAACATCGACACCGCCTCATCAACGTCAACATAGTCACGCACCGCCTCATCCACCAGCGAGTATAGAACATCGACACCGCCTCATCAACGTCACACATAGTCACGCGCCGCCGCATCCACCAGCGAGTATAGAACATCGACACCGCCTCATCAACGTCAACATAGTCACGCGCCGCCGCATCCACCAGCGAGTATAGAACATCGACACCGCCTCATCAACGTCAACATCGTCACGCACCGCCGCATCCACCAGCGAGTATAGAACATCGACACCGCCTCATCAACGTCAACATCGTCCAACAAGACCGCCGCATCCACCAGCGAGTATAGAACATCGACACCGCCTCATCAACGGCAACATCGTCACGCGCCGCCGCATCCACCAGCGAGTATAGAACATCGACACCGCCTCATCAACGTCAACATCGTCCAACAAGACCGCCGCATCCACCAGCGAGTATAGAACATCGACACCGCCTCATCAACGTCAACATCGTCCAACAAGACCGCCGCATCCACCAGCGAGTATAGAACATCGACACCGCCTCATCAACGTCAACATCGTCCAACAAGACCGCCACATCCACCAGCGAGTATAGAACATCGACACCGCCTCATCAACGTCAACATCGTCACGCACCGCCGCATCCACCAGCGAGTATAGAACATCGACACCGCCTCATCAACGTCAACATAGTCACGCGCCGCCGCATCCACCAGCGAGTATAGAACATCGACACCGCCTCATCAACGGCAACATCGTCCAACAAGACCGCCGCATCCACCAGCGAGTATAGAACATCGACACCGCCTCATCAACGTCAACATCGTCACGCACCGCCGCATCCACCAGCGAGTATAGAACATCGACACCGCCTCATCAACGTCAACATAGTCACGCGCCGCTGCATCCACCAGCGAGTATAGAACATCGACACCGCCTCATCAACGGCAACATCGTCCAACAAGACCGCCGCATCCACCAGCGAGTATAGAACATCGACACCGCCTCATCAACGGCAACATCGTCCAACAAGACCGCCGCATCCACCAGCGAGTATAGAACATCGACACCGCCTCATCAACGTCAACATCGTCCAACAAGACCGCCGCATCCACCAGCGAGTATAGAACATCGACACCGCCTCATCAACGGCAACATAGTCCAACAAGACCGCCGCATCCACCAGCGAGTATAGAACATCGACACCGCCTCATCAACGTCAACATCGTCCAACAAGACCGCCGCATCCACCAGCGAGTATAGAACATCGACACCGCCTCATCAACGTCAACATCGTCCAACAAGACCGCCGCATCCACCAGCGAGTATAGAACATCGACACCGCCTCATCAACGTCAACATCGTCCAACAAGACCGCCGCATCCACCAGCGAGTATAGAACATCGACACCGCCTCATCAACGTCAACATCGTCACGCACCGCCGCATCCACCAGCGAGTATAGAACATCGACACCGCCTCATCAACGTCAACATCGTCCAACAAGACCGCCGCATCCACCAGCGAGTATAGAACATCGACACCGCCTCATCAACGGCAACATAGTCCAACAAGACCGCCGCATCCACCAGCGAGTATAGAACATCGACACCGCCTCATCAACGGCAACATAGTCCAACAAGACCGCCGCATCCACCAGCGAGTATAGAACATCGACACCGCCTCATCAACGGCAACATAGTCCAACAAGACCGCCGCATCCACCAGCCAGTATAGAACATCGACACCGCCTCATCAACGTCAACATCGTCCAACAAGTCCGCCGCATCCACCAGCGAGTATAGAACATCGACACCGCCTCATCAACGTCAACATCGTCCAACAAGACCGCCGCATCCACCAGCGAGTATAGAACATCGACACCGCCTCATCAACGGCAACATAGTCCAACAAGACCGCCGCATCCACCAGCGAGTATAGAACATCGACACCGCCTCATGAACGGCAACATAGTCCAACAAGACCGCCGCATCCACCAGCGAGTATAGAACATCGACACCGCCTCATCAACGGCAACATAGTCCAACAAGACCGCCGCATCCACCAGCGAGTATAGAACATCGACACCGCCTCATCAACGTCAACATCGTCCAACAAGTCCGCCGCATCCACCAGCGAGTATAGAACATCGAAACCGCCTCATCAACGTCAAGATCGTCCAACAAGTCCGCCGCATCCACCAGCGAGTATAGAACATCGACACCGCCTCATCAACGTCAACATCGTCCAACAAGTTATAATACAGGTGGGGGTGAACAACATAGGACCTAGGCAGAGTGTGAGAATAGTAGCGGAGTACCGGAGCCTGCTGCAGAGGTTGAAGGAGTCCAGGAAACCAGTCATTGTGACTGGCATCCTCCCTCGCTGTGGAGCCAGTGAGGAGTGGTACTCGAGAGCTCTGTCTGTGAACAGCTCAGTTCAGAACCTATGTTCAGCTATGGGGCTTAGTTATGTAGACTTATGGGATCAGTTCTATGAGTGGCATAGGTACTATATGAAGGATGGGCTTCACTTATCGGATGAGGGGGCAAGGGCTTTGGGAGATGCCTACAGAAGTGTCATTCAGGGAAACTAGGTAGGAGGGGGGGTTCAGGGACGCTAGTACTAGGGCATCAAGAAGTAAGCATTGGTAGAAGTTCATGTCAGAATAGGACAGTAGATCATAATTCCCTCAGAATTAGTAGAGTCAGCTCAAAGTATAAGATCACATGTGTGTTGCTGAATGCCCAAAGTATTAGGTCTAAATTTGATGAGTTTGAGTGTTATGTTGCCCTTGAAAAGCCTGATATCATTTGTGTAACCGAGACATGGGTTAGTGAGGGGTATAATAGGGATAGGCTACAGGATTTCGAGTTACAAGGGTATAACATGTTCTCATACTGCAGAGAATCACGGCAGGGAGGCGGAGTGTTTGTATATGTAAATAGCTTGTACTGCACTACTAGAGTTGATGATTCTAGTAAAGTAAAAGAAGTAGAATCAATCTGGCTTGACATTAAAATTGGTACAGGAAACAGAGGAAGGTTGAGGATAGGTGCATTTTACAGACCAGGGAATCTTCCAAGGAACTCCCAAGCTGAAACAGACCAAGATATTTGTGAGGAAATACGTAGGAACTTTCGTGCTCAGTGTCTTATTATGGGAGATTTTAACTTAAGAGGATACGAAAGTATAGCAGAGGAAACAAATGAGTGTAGGTTGTATAGGCAAATCTTTGAAGAGGAGCTTTTCATGCATCAGTTTGTAACAGAGCCAACCAGACATTGCTCCATTCTAGACCTTGTATTATCAGACAACAGTGATCTAGTTACTGACATAAGTATTTGTGCAGGTCTAGGAACCAGTGATCACAATATGGTTAAATTCAATATCTCATCAGAAATGAGGCCCAAAGATATCCTTATTATGGTTCCAAACTTCAGCCGGGCTGATTTTGATGGTATTAGAAATGACCTCGCACAGATAAAATGGAACGTTGAGTTGGCAGGTTTAGATGCATGTGAGGCCTGGAATGTTTTCAAAGCTAGATTAAGCCAAATTCAAAATCGGCATATACCCCTCAGGCACAAACGTAACAGAACCAAGGGCAATCCAGTTTGGCTTACCCCAGAAGTGAGGAGTGCTATACAAGCTAAAAGAAGTGCATTTGGCATTTTGAAGGGATCTTCACTAGATATAAATCAGAAGGCCTACCAGAATGCAAGAAATTCAGTTAAGAAAAAGGTCAGAGCAGCTAAAAGGGCAAAGGAACTTGATTTAGCTAGACATTGTAATTCAGATAGTAAGAAGTTCTTCAGTTTTTATAAGTTAAGTACAGTTTCCAAAAATATAGGTCCATTTAAGGTAGATGATGTGTTAGTTAGCAAGGACAGTGAAATGGTTGAAGTGGTTAATGATCAGTTTCAATCTGTCTTTACTATCGAGGACCAGAGTAGTATTGCAGCACTTCAGCCTGAGCTAGAGACAGAGGAGACTATAGGAGAGCTAGGTGGCATAAGTAGTGAACTTGTTCTAGAATATCTAAAGAAAGTAAGGCCTAACAAGGCAGAAGGACCTGATGAAATCCATGCTAGACTTTTAAGAGAATCTGAAAGGGAGTTGTCGGTTCCATTAGCCATAATATTTTCTAAATCACTTGCAGATAGTAAAATTCCACTTGATTGGAAAAGAGCAAATGTTGTTCCTATTCATAAAAAGGGAGATAGAAGTAAAGAGGAAAACTATAGACCAGTTAGTCTGACCTCATTAGTCTGCAAGGTGCTTGAATCAATCATCAAAGATAAGATTGTTGAATTCTTGGAGCAAAATGAACTCATCAAAGATACACAGCATGGCTTTAGGAAGGGCCGTTCTTGTTTAACTAATCTTCTGGAGTTTTTGGATGTTGCAACAGATAGCGTTGATCAGGGTAAACAGCTAGATGTAGCGTTTCTTGATTTCAGTAAAGCATTTGACAAAGTCCCCCATACAAGACTGGGGTTGCAACTTAAAATTCATGGGATCAGGGGCAAGATTCTGGATTGGATAAAAACGTGGCTTTCAGGACGCCAGCAAAGGGTTATATTGAATGGGTGCCAATCACAATGGAAGGAGGTTCTCAGTGGGGTTCCACAGGGCTCAGTCCTGGGCCCATTGCTTTTTATAATATTTGTGAATGCAATTGAGAACAGTATAGACAGCAAAGTCTTGAAATTTGCAGACGATCTAAAAGTTGTCAGGATTATTAGAGGAAAACATGATCAGGATGTTTTTCAATCAGATCTGGACAAGCTAGTTGAGTGGTCTGAAGCATGGCAGATGAAATTCAATTTGAGTAAATGTAAGATTATGCACGCTGGACGGGTTAGCAGTAAACATAGGTATGAAATGGGTGGGCAGAAAATGGAGCAGATTGAAAAGGAAAGAGATTTAGGTGTCGTGGTAAACAATAGACTATCAGCGTCAGACCAGGTTGTAGAAGCTAGGAAAAAGGCACTTAGAATGCTAGGGGCCATTAACAGAAATGTTTCCTACAAGAGTGAAAAGGTAATAACAAAACTGTATTGTGCATACGTTAGACCACATTTGGAGTATTGTGTACAAGCCTGGTCTCCAACATATGAGAAAGATTGCTGGTTGTTAGAAAGAGTTCAAAAAAGGGCAACAAAAATAATTAATTGTCTTGGTAGTTTACCTTATGAAGATAGATTAAGGAAATTGGGTATGTTTTCACTTAGATATAGAAGGCTAAGAGGAGATCTAATTGAAGTCTTCAAATTTGTAAATAGTCAGCATTCTGGATATTTAAAGGGTATGTTTGAGTTCAATAGGGAAAATCGAGGTAGAGGTCATCAGCATAAACTCATTATGAAACAAAGTAGGACTAGACTACGACAGTCATTTTTCAGTAGAAGGGTTGTAGGACATTGGAATATGCTACCAGGGGATGTCGCTGATGCAGTGACACTTGCTTCCTTCAAAATTAGATTAGATAAATACTTTACAGAGAAGGGATTAGTTCATAAATACTCGTGGGATTAGCCTTCTTTTATGCAGGTAGAGTAAGGTGATTTGAAGGGGCGAGACTGGTGGAGGGGGGGGGGGGGGTGCAACCTCGGATGGGCCCAAGAGGCTCCTTGTTGCACTTTTCTTTTATGTCTAAGACCGCCGCATCCACCAGCGAGTATAGAACATCGACACCGCCTCATCAACGTCAACATCGTCCAACAAGACCGCCGCATCCACCAGCGAGTATAGAACATTGACACCGCCTCATCAACGGCAACATAGTCCAACAAGACCGCCGCATCCACCAGCGAGTATAGAACATCGACACCGCCTCATCAACGGCAACATAGTCCAACAAGACCGCCGCATCCACCAGCGAGTATAGAACATCGACACCGCCTCATCAACGGCAACATAGTCCAACAAGACCGCCGCATCCACCAGCGAGTATAGAACATCGACACCGCCTCATCAACGTCAACATCGTCCAACAAGACCGCCGCATCCACCAGCGAGTATAGAACATCGACACCGCCTCATCAACGTCAACATCGTCCAACAAGTCCGCCGCATCCACCAGCGAGTATAGAACATCGACACCGCCTCATCAACGTCAACATCGTCCAACAAGTCCGCCGCATCCACCAGCGAGTATAGAACATCGACACCGCCTCATCAACGTCAACATCGTCCAACAAGACCGCCGCATCCACCAGCGAGTATAGAACATCGACACCGCCTCATCAACGTCAACATCGTCCAACAAGACCGCCGCATCCACCAGCGAGTATAGAACATCGACACCGCCTCATCAACGTCAACATCGTCCAACAAGACCGCCGCATCCACCAGCGAGTATAGAACATCGACACCGCCTCATCAACGTCAACATCGTCCAACAAGACCGCCGCATCCACCAGCGAGTATAGAACATCGACACCGCCTCATCAACGTCAACATCGTCCAACAAGACCGCCGCGTCCACCAGCGAGTATAGAACATCGACACCGCCTCATCAACGTCAACATCGTCCAACAAGACCGCCGCATCCACCAGCGAGTATAGAACATCGACACCGCCTCATCAACGTCAACATCGTCCAACAAGTCCGCCGCATCCACCAGCGAGTATAGAACATCGACACCGCCTCATCAACGTCAACATTGTCCAACAAGACCGCCGCATCCACCAGCGAGTATAGAACATCGACACCGCCTCATCAACGTCAACATCGTCCAACAAGACCGCCGCATCCATCAGCGAGTATAGAACATCGACACCGCCTCATCAACGTCAACATCGTCCAACAAGACCGCCGCATCCACCAGCGAGTATAGAACATCGACACCGCCTCATCAACGTCAACATCGTCCAACAAGACCGCCGCATCCACCAGCGAGTATAGAACATCGACACCGCCTCATCAACGTCAACATCGTCCAACAAGACCGCCGCATCCACCAGCGAGTATAGAACATCGATACCGCCTCATCAACGTCAACATCGTCCAACAAGACCGCCGCATCCACCAGCGAGTATAGAACATCGACACCGCCTCATCAACGTCAACATCGTCCAACAAGTCCGCCGCATCCACCAGCGAGTATAGAACATCGACACCGCCTCATCAACGTCAACATCGTCCAACAAGACCGCCGCATCCACCAGCGAGTATAGAACATCGACACCGCCTCATCAACGTCAACATCGTCCAACAAGACCGCCGCATCCACCAGCGAGTATAGAACATCGACACCGCCTCATCAACGTCAACATCGTCCAACAAGACCGCCGCATCCACCAGCGAGTATAGAACATCGACACCGCCTCATCAACGTCAACATCGTCCAACAAGACCGCCGCATCCACCAGCGAGTATAGAACATCGACACCGCCTCATCAACGTCAACATCGTCCAACAAGACCGCCGCATCCACCAGCGAGTATAGAACATCGACACCGCCTCATCAACGTCAACATCGTCCAACAAGACCGCCGCATCCACCAGCGAGTATAGAACATCGACACCGCCTCATCAACGTCAACATCGTCCAACAAGACCGCCGCATCCACCAGAGTATAAAACATCGACACCGCCTCATCAACGTCAACATCGTCCAACAAGACCGCCGCATCCACCAGCGAGTATAAGAACATCGACACCTGCGCTCATCAACGTCAACATCGTCCAACAAGACCGCCGCATCCACCAGCGAGTATAAAACATCGACACCGCCTCATCAACGTCAACATCGTCCAACAAGACCGCCGCATCCACCAGCGAGTATAAAACATCGACACCGCCTCATCAACGTCAACATCGTCCAAGTCCCAAGGCGTTGCGCTCAGAGCTTGACGCAGACCATCGAAATCAGCTCGGCGGAAGCTAAAGGCCGAGTAGCGAGTTGGACGGGCGGGCGGCGATGTCTCCGCTTCAAACTCGATCACCACCTCCTCATGATCCGACGCGATGCTGGGAGCTCTAGGATGTGCTGACACCTGCCGGAGTCCTCTCACCAAGACCAAGTC
>JAXIVJ010010950.1:0-45336 GCA_036785665.1 Chirona hameri | reverse complement strand
ATATATATATATATATATATATATATATATATATATATATATATATATATATATATAATTTAGCGGCTGATCGGTTTGGACTATCAAATCGTGCTGTAGCTGCAATATTCAATGCTTTCCAAGAAGACATCGGTCGCATAGATAAGGACGACACGTCGCTGGCAGTTGATCCAAAAAAGTGTGGCGGGAGAGAAATCGGTTGAGACAGGTGTCAGCCCAAGAGCGAGAGCGAGACTACGGTCAAGATTTCAGAGCTCTATATTTCGATGGCCGAAAAAGATCGCACCGCCGTCGGACGATCAACAGAAACAGTAGAGAAACATGTGGCAGTAGTAGCTGAGCAGGAGGCCAATACCTCGGGCACTTCACACCGGACACTGGCCGGCAATGGACCAAGCAAAAGTTATCGATACTATCGCTGATACCAGCGTCGTTGACGTATGTGTTCTTGGATGCGATGGCACGGCTGTGAACACGGGGCGCTATGGCGGTGTGTGCCGTCTTCTCGAACTGAGTAAAAACCGGCCACTACACTGGTTCATTTGCCAGTTACACGGAAATGAACTGAACCTACTGGAGGTGTTCTGTCAGTTAGATGGAGAGACCTCGGGACCAAGGTCATTTTCTGGCCCTCTCGGCAAGGCTGCCAGCGGTAAGGTACACCGCCTTCCAGTCAGCACCTTCCAGCCGGTGAGCAGTGAAGTTCCAGAGCTGCCCGAGGAAGTATTCTCGGAGCTGAACACCGATCAGCAGCTGCTGTACACACTGTCCAAGGCCGTGGAGGCTGGTCACATCTCTGAAGAGGATGCCAACCGAAAAATCGGACCAGTGAACCATGCCAGGTACGCACAAAGGCTGAATATTCATACTGTTATAGGCAATTGGCTTATCTTGTAACACAAATAGCAAAGTGAGGAGGGGCGGAAGTCTTACTTTACAGTTCACTCATAGTAACATATTTGCGTATTTGCACTCACATTAACGTACGTTTCTGATAGCGTGCCTAATTTGCATTTATTTCAAGAAAGCATTTGTTCGACACCATGCATACGTTCATTCCGTTTTATTATACTCATCTACCCGCCATTGTCTTCCTTTAACATCGATAATAACATCTACCATATGCTATATCGTATATTATTGATGCTATCCTGCATCCCCCCCGCTCCAAGTGGCTGACACTGGCAACAAGACTACTGCGCCTGTACGTGTCCAGCGAGAACCCTACCGACCAGCTAAAGCAGCTGGTAGAGTACCTCATGAAGCACTACATTCCAATGTGGTTTAATATCCGACTGCACAGCAGCTGCGAAAACGGCTCAAAGAACCTGATGCGGAGCGTGGAATTGCTGCGACTCCTGCCCGAGGGACTGCAGGACAGCATTCGCCCAGTACTGCAGCGGAATGCGTACTGGGTGCACCCGGAGGCCCTCTTACTGGCCATGGTCGCTGATACAGACCCAGAAGTGCGAGACCAAGCGGTAACGACGATAGAGCAGTGTCGCCGGCAGTCGCAGCAGCAGAATGTCCGACCATTCAAGCTCCCGTCAGTCAACTTCGCGGCCGAGAAGTACACCGACTTGTTGGACTGGAATGCAGAGCTGATCACCGAGCCGCCCCTGACGATGGCTCTCAGCGACGCACAGCTGGATGGCCTCCGGAACACGCCGCTGGTTATGCCCCCGTATCCAGTTCATACAGTCGCTGTGGAACGTGCTGTCAAGGTGGTAACGGAGGTGGCCAGCAACGTGGTCGGGGAAACGCAACGACATGGCTGGATCTGCAACAGGCTCCGTCACCGTGGGAGACTGCCAGCTGTCACTAGCAAGAAGTCATTCACAAAGAGCCTGACTGGATGCTAGATTCATTCGCACCATTGTAGTAGCTGCTACAACGCTACATACATACTATGATGGTAGTGTTTACCGCACTCGTTTTTTTGTTGTTATTAGTTATCAGCAGAGTTTTGTCCTTTTTGTCCAAGTTCGTACGTTTTTTTTTGTAGTTAATTTAGACCGCGCTCTGCTGCTCCGGACAAGCATTTGTCACGCATCTGTACTTCGGCAAGTCCATGCATTTCCTTATCACTTGTTAATATCGACATTGTTATTCACTGATTTCACTGTTGTTTCACTGCTTAGTTCATATATGTGAAGACGAATATCTTCTCAGGAATATATTAATGCGCATTGTACTGATGATTTTCTCCCATAAAGGCCACATTGACTTATGGACACCGCTCGGTGAAGTAGTTGCACTGCCCGCCGATAGGGGCGCTGTGGTCGCAATAGTTAAGGAATGGGAGACACTTTGATCACTCGGCGCCGGATGGAGGCAAAAGATAAGAAGGAACGAATGACATATAATTGTTTCCACACATGCCGCGCATGATAAAATCGGTGGTAGAATTTGATCGGGAAGAAAAAGTATCCGAGTGACACACCCTAAATTATGTATGGCTGTTCTAATGCGCGAACAAGATAAAATATTGGGCATGGGGACATGGGCATCACTCTAGCGAAACACGAAGAACGCACGACATATACATTATACAGTATACACTCAGACTAGTCAGTGGCGTCTCGACAGGATTGTGCGCTTCAACTCTTCACGGAACGATGGCACATGTGGATTCAGCTTGGTTTTATTCAGCATAGCGACCCCTCTGCTACACAGTCGGCGCCTCCCTGTTTCCGTTCGGGCTCGTGGCTGTGTCATGCGGCCTGCATTTCGGGTATTGTAGTCATGCAACTCGTGGGCTATCGGACCGATGGTTTCGCTGATGTATTCGGGAGTACCAGTCGTGATAGCTCGCTGGACTGCGCAGACGGTGTGGTACTCTGCTAATTCAACCGCTCGCAGCCAGATGAGCTGCCCGATAGCATCCGATATATGGTCGCAGCGTCTGCGACCACTGACCACTCGCGCACCAAAGTTGATGGCCTTCTGCGCGCGAGCCATCTGTGTCACGCCGCACGATCCGTACACGCTCATGCAGTAACGAACGATCGATAGTCCACAACGATCGATAGTCCACAACGATCGATAGTCCACAACGATCGATAGTCCACAATGATCTTCAGTGTGCTCGCCGGTAGCACGTGACGGGCGTGGCTGAGAGCGATCAGAATACTTTTACATATGGAAGTCATGGCGTCTGTATGTGCGTCTGGTAGTTCAGATGGCGGTCTAGATAGAGCCCAAGTTTTCACCGTCCCTGCATCACCTACCATGTATATTGTACATACGTATATTGTACATGATTTTTGTGTGAATCAAAGGCGAATCGCTTAGGAAAAATACTTGAGTCAGAGTCGATGATGAGGAATTTCACCAGGAGTCATAGTCAAGTCGACCACAAAAAGTAAACGTGTAGCTCAACCCCGACTCTCGGGCAGGTAAGCAATTTGCGTATTATTAACATTAGATGGGAGAACTTCTGGATAAAACTATGAGAACAATTCCGTACCTTATTTTTTAAACCCAGACATATCTTTAGGTACTATCCTGATGCATGTCAGATTCTATCCATAAGACTCAAATATGACTGTGGCCAGTCGCAGCACTTTCGCTAGTGACGTCACTTCCTCAAACAAGTGCCACTCACCTCAGTCAGCTGTCTCCGCAGGCGCACAAGTTGCGCTCCGCAGACTGCAGCTGGCACCCCAGGCCGCCGGGCCGCCGCAGCCGTGCCGCCGTCCGTGACCGGGTATGTCCCTCGGTACCGCCGTCCGTGACCGGGTATGTCCCTCGGTGCCGCCGTCCGTGACCGGGTATGTCCCTCGGTGCCGCCGTCCGTGACCGGGTATGTCCCTCCGTACCGCCCGTGGCCTCCTATGCCACCCCTTGCAGCACGGCACGACGTGGCACTGTCGTGTGGTGACCACCCACTCAAAGCACCGACTGCCGGTTACTATCGATTACCCACGGGTCGTTTGGCGGCGGCGGCGGCGGCCGCCTCCCACAGTGGCACTCGGCTGAATGGCGACGTGTCTGTCTACACAGATGTGCGGTGGGAGTCGTCCCCCACAGCAGCCGCGCCACCTCGGGCAGCCGGCCGTCCCCACAGCAGCCGCGACACCTGGGGCAGTCAGCCGTCCCCACAGCAGCCGCGACACCTCGGGCAGTCAGCCGTCCCCACAGCAGCCGCGACACCTGGGGCAGTCAGCCGTCCCCACAGCAGCCGCGCCACCTCGGGCAGTCAGCCGTCCTCACAGCAGCCGCGCCACCTCGGGCAGCCGGCCGTCCCACCTGACTCGACGGCGGCGGCGGTGGCGGCGGCGGCGGCGGTGGCGGCGGCGGTGGCGGCGGCCTGTGCTCCTGTGCATCGTCTACTGGCGTCACGCTGACGGCATCGATCGATACCATCATCACGCAGGTCGCGCAGCTGGCGGAGGGCCAGCGGCGGCGGGCGGCACCCCTATCAAACCCTGCTAATGTCCCCGAGTCACGGTCACCTCCTAAACACGACAGCCGGTCATATACGGCGCAGGCGCGACAGTGTATCTCTGACGGCGCACGACCGCAGGCGACAGCACCGCTCAGCTGCCACGTGCTGCGATTAGCGTCCTGCTCAATATCTCCATCAAAACAAGCAGCTGACAGTCTAGCTTCATCGGCCCCTCCTAACGGCCGGCGAATGCTCACTGACAGCCCCTCTCGAGCTGTTGCATGCAGCTTATATTGCATGTGCTGCTTCCGATGACCGTATGCCGCGACCGATCTCTCCCTGCAGCCTTAGTTCATCAGCACCTAATCATTGGTTCTGTTCTGTCGTAGGAAGCACAGCTGGCGATAGATTATTCGTCAAACAAGATTATGCTGAGGTGGTCCTCTCCACTTCGGCCGATAACGAGCGCCTTCAAGACTGCGAGAGCCGCTCTCCTGCGGTCTGGTTTGGTCGGGAAATCACGGATCCAGTAAACCATGGCATTCAGAAGAAAGTGGCATCTTTTTCACAGAAACCGTGGATTGGTGGTCTCTGGAGCTAGTGCGTTTCTGATAAAATGATGCAATTTGCGATTTGACGTTTCCCTGTCTTTTCCCCCTAGCTCCGACTTCGTCTCCCCCAAAAAAATCATTTTAGCTTTTGCATTCGGAGTTTTTGGTTCTGAAATTCACTTTAGGATATCGAGACTTTGACGTAGTTGGACACGTTGAACATACAGCGAAAATGCGTACAGAACGTTATCATTGGCCTGTATCCATTGCAGAAGAGTTCACTACAGTTTCGCCTGGTACTTCGCTCCAGGGGTGGTAAAAGTGCTTTGAGTGGCCCCGACCAAAAGTGGCACATACAAAAATGACCCCAGCTCAGCTGGGGTCATTTTTTACTTCACATGAATACCCTAACACCTGGCTGCATGCTCACATCACCCCTATATTTTAACCAGCGCCGTGCCGGGGGGGGGGAGGGGGGTAGACATCCCCTCAAGTTTTTCGCGGATATCGGAAAAACGGCGACGCGCAGCGCCGCCATTTTTGGCACAGCTGTTTGTGCATCCATTGCCCACATTATGTAAAAAAAATAATCAGGTCATCTTCGGTCAGGTCACCAGACCAGGTCACGTGACCACACCTTAAAAAAAAACTTGTGGCCGTACCACAGTCACAGTTTTGGGATGATCGGTTTTACACTTACAGGATTTCATATGGTCACATATATCTACAATCCGTTTATCTTTGATTTTTAATATCAGCGACCTAAGGTCTGTATAATTTCGTGACCTCCTATTATAAGTCTAAGGGGAAATATTCAAATGCTTCCTATTCTAAGGAGACGCAAGATAGCAGTCTAATTCCTGCTGGATCATGTTATTATAGGACATTCTTGATGACATAGCTGCCATTTTTGTTCAGTGACCCCTACAGGGTCAGCCGAGGTCATCCAAGGTCACCAACAATTTTATGTCAATTACTCTCGACATAATGTCGTTGCCGCGGCAGTGCCGCGGTACTGCGGAGCTGCCGGTCCGCCTACCTCGGGTGGGGTCGGACGGGTTCGCGGTCCGGCCGGTGACCGGCGCCGAGCTGCGGGACACGGTCACCAATATGAACAGTAGCGGAGCGTGCGGTGCCGACGGACTGTCCATGGCGTTTTTTAAAAAGTGTTTTAGTGCTATCTCACATGTCGTTTTATGCATTGTGAACACCAGTCTAGTCACCGGCATTGTACCAGATTCGTGGAAGGTTGCAATTGTTCAGCCCATATACAAGTCGTCGGGCTCCATCAGAGACCCTTCTAACTTTAGACCTATCTCACTCGTTCCTTGTTTGGCCAAGATCGTAGAGCGAATTGTTCATAAGCAACTGTATGTCTACTTTGATTCAAACCATTTGTTCTCCTGCACGCAACATGGTTTTCGACGCTACCACTCCACTGAGACAGCTCTTATAGATGTCACAGACAAAGTACTTCATGGTATGGACCACGGCGAAATATCACTTCTTGTACTGTTAGATTTAAGTAAATGCTTTGATGTTGTGAGCCATTCGAAACTGATTCAAAAACTAGAACTGTATGGCGTTGATAGCACCTGGTTCGCGAGCTACCTGTCAAACCACTATCAACATGTCAGAATTTGCTCTCCCGATGGTCGCCAGCGCTTGTCCGGGGCGGTTAGAAACCCTATCGGGGTGTATCAGGGCACATCGCTGGGACCCCTGTTGTACAGCATCTTCTCCAACGACCTTAGCCTGCACGTTGGTGATAATGTTAACATCACACAGTACGCCGATGACACACAAATTCTTGTTACCGGACACAAACGTGACATTGTGTATCTCATTCAGCACCTGGAATCGGCCCTGTGCGCTTTGTTCCAGTGGTTCACCCAGAATACAATGAAAGTCAACTCTAACAAGACTCAACTGATCGTTTTAGGCACCCGTCAAATGCTCTAGGACCTACCAATAACTTCCATCAATGTAAATGGTGTGACCGTAGAGGAGGCTCAACGAGTAAAGAACTTAGGGATAGTGATGAACCGGCACTTATCTTTTGAACCGCATGTCAACCAACTGGTAGCGAAGTGCACTGGTCTGTTGATCGGACTGAGCCATGCGAGGCATCGCCTCCCCCATGATGTACTGCCGGCGCTCGTGAACGGACTAGTGATCTCACTGATTCGCTACTGTATCGCTGTATACGGAAACTCTACAGCACAATCAGTGACGCGTATACAGAGACTACTCAACTTCTGTGCGAGAGTGGTTTCAGGGCGGCGCAGGCGCGACCACGTGCGTGATGTACTGGACGAGTTGAACTGGTTACCTGCCCAGGACCTCGTGATGTACCGTACATTATGCTTGCTCAAAGTGATCATGACCCAGGGACAACCAAATGACCTTGCGAGCCAATTCCATACCGTGCGGAGTGTGAGACAGAGATCGACCAGACAGGATGACCTCCTTGTCGTACCACGGATCAGGACCGAGTCCGGGAGGCGGAGGTTTGCTTATCGAGCCGCCCGAGCATATAACGCCCTACCGCCAGACATTAGGGAGACCCGTATTTCTGTGTTCAGAAAGAAGGTCAAGAAACAGCTGGGTATGGCGCGGCGGTGATAGTGCAGGTGTGTGTATGTGTGTATGTATATGTATCTTATGTGTATGAGATTAGGTATTTTATCCATGCCATTGACGCGAGCACATGAAAAGCCAGCGTGTACCTGGATGGGCTTTAAATATATTCTGATTCTGATTCTGATTCTGATTCTAATGACGATAAATAAGTGAAACCGACACCAATGTGTTTATCTCGTCGCGGCACGTCTTCACATATGCAACATGACCTACTTAGCTCACCACCACTTGACCTTGGCCTGTGGTCACATTTGTAAGTTGACCTGACCTGGTCAACACTAATATGAGGCGAAGCGTTTTGACGAGTCAAGCACGATGGCGTCAAAGTTATTGCCTTGTCGTTATTAGGTAAAAAGCTATTCGTGATAACTTTTTTTAAAATAGCCTTTTTTACATTTGATGAGCTCTGGAGCCTAAACTATTGACCTGAGCTCAAACTCGAGGACAACTCAGCGATTGCGTTTTGTCGAGAGCTTTCCATTGTTTTTTTTCCCGTTTGTTCCTAGGTATCTATAGTTCCTGTGATATCTGGGGGTTTCTGGAGCAAAATCCTAAAACTCTTGAAAATCTGTACTTTGATGACCTCTGGTGACCTCAATATTGACTTGAGGAAAAATATATAAAATACCTTCGAAAGTGCTTGTCGAGAGATTTTGAACATTTTTTCCGCGTCTTTCTAGCCTTTTTAGTTTTCAAGTTAGAGGGATGGGGTCCAAGGACAGTGGAATCCACTGTCCGGACAGTGGACCTCCATTGCAAATGCACTAGTCCCCGGCCGCGGCCCCGGGGGAATCTACTGTCCGGATTTCCCGCGTCGTGCCGGGGTGGGGCGTTTAGACGCCCCCTAAGGTTTTTCGAGAATAGCAAAAAAACGTCTACGCGCAGCGCCCGCCGTTTTTGGCACAGCTGTTAAAGCATCAATTGCCCACATATTGTAAAATTATTGACCACGGGTCATCTCAGGTCAGGTCACCAGGCCAGGTCACGTAACCAACCTCCAAAAGAAGTGTGCGGTCGTACCACAGCCACAGTTTTTGGCCGATCGATTTCGTACTTACAGGATTATATCTATCTAGTACCTACAATTCGTTTATCTTTGATTTTTTTTTATATCGGTGACCTAAGGGCGGGTCAATTTCGTGACCCCCATTATAATTCAATGGGAAATATTAAAATGCTTTCTATTCTGAGGATACGCATGATATCAGCCAAATTCCTTCTGGATCATGTTATTATAGGCCATTATTGAAGACGTAGGTGCATTTTTGGTTCAGTGACCCACGCATTTAATCTATCGTCCGAATTTGTTTTTCTCGTCGGATTTTCTTTTTAATGGAATTTATTATTATTGGCAATCAATAGCTGAAACGCAGCTGCTAATTAAAACAAAAATGTAAATGTACATACATATTGACGTCATGAATATGATGATTAACCCGCGAGTTACTGGGGGGGGGCTATTTTTTGCCCCCCCCCCCCTCCCGTTATTTTGCAATAACTCCTAAACAAACACCGGTATCGTCACGAAACTTGCAGTACCTTCTTTCACATCAATTCTACACATGTTGGCAAAAGTCAAAATATGAGGCTATGATAGGTCAACCGGGAATGACGTCAGAGTGACGTCATGTTCTTCGGTTTTTGTTGCAAAATAATGGTTTGCGGAAAACGCTGTCAAAGGTACGATATTGGAGATAAACTAAATTGTTTTAAACGAAATTACTAACAATAGACCGGGCTATCAAACTGCTATCTCGGATTTTTAAGATTTTGTGAAATTAAAAATTTTGAGAAATCCAAATACATTTTTTTTTGTTTTTACCAAATTTTCAAGAAAAAAATCAGAGTTATCCAAAAACTGGAATATATGTGATCGCGACGTATGCAGTGAATATTTGTACCAAATTTCAAGTCGATATCTTTAAAAATGACCGAGTTATGACCTTTAAATGTCAAAAATCGGCCACTTCTCACAGCATTACTATGCATAAAAACGCATTTCCATTTTTGCTTTTTACTTCTATTTATATGGAACAAACAATGTTCTAAGGTCATTTTTCGCGTTCTAGACGAAAAACAAACCCATAAACATGTGTTACAACGCCTAATGACCGTAATCTGCAGTTTGACCTCGTGACCTCGGATGACCTTGACCTGACCCAAGATCATAAACAGCTTAGAAAGGTACTTAGAAGTGTCAGACACACGAATCATACCGATTTATCGACAGCTTATGCGTTTAATATCGCAATTTTGCGCGACAATTCCATCCATCGAGACCTTTTGACACGGTCAAACATTTTGTACTTGACCTGACCTGTGACGTCATCGGTGACCCCGAGGTCAACAATATTATGTTTCCCTAGATAAATTTCCCAGGGCTATCGAATGCCGTTTGAATTTTTACATTCGGTCCAGTAGTTCCGGAGATTAGAGGGGGGCTAAAAATAGCCCCCCCCCAGTAAGTCGCGTTATGAAATATACCCCAGTAACTCGCGGGTTAAGTGAATAATAAATCTGAAGTAGTTTTGACGATCAGTATTTCTAAGGACATGATCGCCTAGTAGATTTTCACAGGAATGACATAGTAATGATTTTTGCTGGCATTTTGACCCCGTGTACTTCATGAGAAGGAACATTTTGTCCCCGACCTTATCCATAAGGACAGTACACTTTACCACCTCTGCTTCGCTCCAAGGGCGGATCCAGCCGTGTTTTTTTTGGAGGGGAGGGGGGGGGGGGGGGGCGAATCCAGTGGCGTATTTCCAAAAAAAGTTGTTGAGGGGGGAGCAGACCGTCAGCCGTCAGCGAGAAGTTGTTGACCGGGAGGGGGTAGCAGACCGTCAGCCGTCAGCGAAAAATTGTTGACCGGGGGGTAGAGCGCATAGTCAGCACGTCAGCAACAGTACAGCATGTATTATACTTCACGTCTTGGGGGGCAGGGGCGTCGCTGATAATTTTTAAGTGGGGCGTCGGCTGAAATAACGCAAACAGTTACCCCAAAGTTTTATGCGTGTTTGTATGTGTGTATGCATGCCTTTGCAGCATTTTTAATATTAATTTTCATGTTCTAGTAGGTACTTGTTACTTAGCGCCGCCAAGCGGCGCAAAATTTGTACGTGTTTGCCTGATAAAACCCAGAAATATAGGCGGTGGACCTTGTTTGTTTGATAAGAAGCTAAAAATGCTGTTCATTCAATTCAGCGTTACGACGAACCGAAGATGACGATGACTTCGTTATGACGATGGCTACCGATGTGACGCCGCGAAGTGGTGTGAAAATTCTAATTTTAGGTCGTGGAAAACGAAATTTTAATATTGGAACCAGACCGTGAGTGGAGCCAAGCCTTAGGTAACCCCTATTCCTGGTTGCACATCTCGGTAGGTTGAAAAATGTTGAAATTAAGGTAGTTTTTCATAAACTTATTCTTCGGATAACAAATCACGATGACCGGTGGCAGTCAGTGCTCAATAGTACGTATAATAATAATAACTGTATACATATGTACCGAACTGTAACAAACAACTGGTAACAGTGCAAATGGTTTGAAATCAGCAAGAGGCAGAACGACTTTTCCGCACATAAATGGTCCCTGCGGATCTGGAGGAGCATGGGACGAGATGGCTTGGAAAGATGGTCCTGCCTTGGTCCCACTATTAGCTCTTCGGTCCAGCAAGTTGGGCACCGCTGGAGCAGCTTCCAGGTGCCGATATCCGCGTATTTGCGTTCGTGCCGCTTTTTTCGGAACTCGGCAGACTATAGCTAAGCATGTAGCCCGCTTGAAAGTTGACATTTTATGAAGGGAGTGGGCGACGTGGCAAGCAACTAGGTACCGCCAGGAAGAGACTGCCAGACACTTAATCCGCGACTTACTGGGGGGCTATTTTTTGCTCCTCCTCCCGTTATTTTGCAATAACTCCTAAGCCCACACTAGTATCGTCACCAAACTTGCAGTACTTTCTCTTACATCAATTCTACACATGTTGGCCAAAGGAAAAAGATGAGCTTATGATAGGTCAACCGGAGATGACGTCAGAGTGACGTCATGTTCTTCGGTTTTTGATGAAAAATAATGGTTTGCGGAAAACGCTGTCCAAGGTACAATGGTTGAGATAAATTAAATTGTCTTGTATCAAATTACTGACAATAGACCGGGCTATCAAACTGCTTCTCGGATTTTTTTTTTTAGAAATCCATTAAAAAAACGAATTATCCCCAAACCGGAATAATTGGGATTGAGACGTGTTTGGTGAATATGTGTACCAAATTTTAAGTCTATATCTTCAAAAATTACTGACTTATGACCTTTAACCCGCGCGGCGCTGGGGTCTCCATCCGAACGTGCGGTGCTGGGGGGTAAATTTTACCCCCCCCTCGTATCTTCCGAACCAATAACCGCAGCGAGAGGCGCAAGGCGGCGATAGCAAGCTCTCAGTGAGAAGAATCTAACGCATGCCCGAAATTATTAACATAAGGTCACATGTCAGGTCACGGTCAGGTCAAGTGTCAAAATTTAAGTATTTGGGTTTTTGGGCTATACTTTCCATCCAAAGCCTTGTATTGCAACTATTATCTCACAAAGTGCTCCCAAATGTATAATGCATCACCCGCATAAGTAAAAGTGAAGTTTTAAGCAAAGGTCAAGGTCAAGGTCAGGTCACAAAAGGTCACATGTCTACGAAAGCCATGCGACACATGTTGTATGGGTTGTTTTACACGTATAATTCGATATAAGCAGCCATTTTCACAGCCTGACACCATATAATCGCCCTCAGGTCAAGGTCAGGTCACAATAAGGTCAAAATTTGAAATTGATTCATTTAAATAAACTTTGCATGTTTCTAGAGTAGTTTTGTCTTCGAAATACAGTGGTGGCATTTATTTGTATGTATCTGGTCAGTAAAAGCCAAACAACGCAATTAAAAAAATGACGTCATGAGTTATTTATTCTTAGAGAGCCATAAGTCAGTCAAAAATAAAGAAATTGCTTTGAAATTTGGTTTTAACATCTTTCATACTCGGTTCTCTAATATGTCTTCCGGTTTTTTGCAAATCTTCAAACAAAAAACTTTGGGGAAATTCTTCCCCAAAAATAAGTTTTTGCATTTTTGGGGGTCAAAAACCAAACCTTTTGAACATCTGAGATAGCCATGTTAAAGACAATGTTATTTACTTTCTTTTCACGCATTTTATTTGCGATTTGCATCAACACACTATTTTCTACGATTTTTCAAACATTTAACGTTTTTCACCAAAAATGACATGACATGACGTCACTAAAACGTCATTATCTCCTCAAAATTTTCACGAATTTCAACAAAATTGTAACACAAGATGTAACATTGATGCACCATAAGGTACCGCAAGTTTCACTTCGATATCTGTTATAGTTTTCAAGTTATGGAGAAAATCCGGGGGGGGGGGGGGGGTAAAATTTACCCCCAGCGCCGCGCGGGTTAAATGACAAAAATCGACCACCCTCACAGCATTATTATGCGTAAAAAATGCATTTCCGTTTTTGCTTTTCACTTCTATTTATATGGAACAAACAATTTTCTAAGGTCATTTATCGCGTTCTAGACGAAAAACAAACCCATAAACATGTGTTACAACGCCTAATGACCGTAATCTGCAGTTTGACCTCGTGACCTCGGATGACCTTCACCTGACTTAAGGTCATAAACAGCTTAGAATGGTACTTAGAAGTATTAGAGGCACGAATCATACCGATTTATCGACTGCTTATGCGTTTAATATCGCAATTTTGCGCGACAATTCCATCCATCGAGACCTTTTGACACGGTCAAACATTTTGTACTTGACCTGACCTGTGATGTCATCGGTAACCTCTAGGTCAACAATATAATGTTCCCCTCGATAAATTTTCCAGGGATATCGAATGCCGTTTGAATTTTTACAATCATTCCAGTAGTTCCGGAGATCCGAGGAGGGAGGGCAAAAAATAGCCCCCCCCCCCCCCCAGTAAGTCGCGTTATGGAATATACCCCAGTAACTCGTGGGTTAATTAATTCATTTTCCCATTTTCCAAATTTGTATAAGCAATTGTGTATTTTGTGTCATGCCGCGAAGGGGCGCGAAATTTTCAGGTTTTTACTGTTGGTAGTTGGATATTGACTGCTGCAAAGACAATTTTTACAACTGTACGTCCGACCGTTGGGGGGGGGGGGGGGCAAATCATAGTTTCAGGACCTTTGGAGGAGGGGGGGGGGGGGGGGGGGGGGGCATGTCCCCTTTGCCCCCCCTGGATCCGCCCCTGGGGGAGTAGGTACCTGGCCTTGTCCTCACTATTAGCTCTTCGATCCAACAAGTTGGGCACCGCTGGAGCAGCTTCCGGGTGCCGATGTCCGCGTCTTTGTGTTCGCGTCGCCTTTTCCGGAACTCGGCAGACTAGCTAAACATGTAGCCCGTTTGAAAGTAAATATTTTGTGATGGAATTGGGCCCTGGGGCCAGCAATTACCGCCAATGAGAGCCTCTGCCAGCCACTTAATGTAATTCATTTTCCCATTTTCCAAATTTGTATAAACAATTGGGATACTTGTGACATGCCGCGAAGCGGCGCAAAATTGTCCAGTTTTTGGTTGTGGATAGCTGGATTTGTCTGCTGCAAAGGCAACTTTCACGATAAATTGCTAACTTTCCTTCCCTGCTTGGAGGGGGGGGGGGGGGGGGTCAAAACATAGTTTGGTCCCCCTTAAACGGTCTTGGGCGCGGTGGGGGGGGGGGGGGGGGCATGACCCCGTTGGCCCCCTGGATCCGCCTCTGCTTCGCTCCGATGCTGGAAAAATGAAATAACATAATTTCCTCTGACCAGCAATTACCAACGTCATTAACAATCATTTTAGAAGTGTATTCTTATTAGTAAGTAAGTAGTAAGATATATCCTTTAGACAAAATAAAGAACATACTGTGCCGCAGCGCTCAAGTGCAATACGGAACAGGCCATATTCGTCGAGGAAACAATCGCCTCAGGCGGCGTTTGCTCCATCCGTGCCAACTCCTGATCCGATCTTTTTGTAACTGATGCCACCGACGACATGTTATTCAGGTCAGCGCGAATAGCAAAAAGTACCGAGGACGATTAGATGCAACTTGGCACGGTGAATGGGTGACACCCTTTTTCCGGTTTCTTCCGGCGGTTTATTGTATAATCACACATTCAATCAATCATACAGCATCAATTATTCAGTCATCAATCATATGGATCACACTTTAACACATGACACATTTTCATTCTAACACTTGCTTCAGCCCACCCCATTTCTGCTCGAATGTGTGTGTGTGTGTGTGTGTGTGTGTGTGTGTGTGTGTGTGTGTGTGTGTGTGTGTGTGTGTGTGTGTGTGTGTGTGTGTGTGTGTGTGTGTGTGTGTGTGTGTGTGTGTGTGTGTGTGTGTGTGTGTGTGTGTGTGTGTGTGTGTGTGTGTGTGTGTGTGTGTGTGTGTGTGTGTGTGTGTGTGTGTGTGTGTGTGTGTGTGTGTGTGTGTGTGTGTGTGTGTGTGTGTGTGTGTGTGTGTGCGTGTGTGTGTGCGTGTGTGTGTGCGTGTGTGTGTGCGTGTGTGTGTGCGTGTGCGTGTGCGTGTGCGTGTGCGTGTGCGTGTGCGTGTGCGTGTGCGTGTGCGTGTGCGTGTGCGTGTGCGCGTGCGCGTGCGCGTGCGCGTGCGCGCGTGCGTGTGTGCGTGCGTGTGTGTGTGTGTGTGTGTGTGTGTGTGTGTGTGTGTGTGTGTGTGTGTGTGTGTGTGTGTGTGTGTGTGTGTGTGTGTGTGTGTGTGTGTGTGTGTGTGTGTGTGTGTGTGTGTGTGTGTGTGTGTGTGTGTGTGTGTGTGTGTGTGTGAGAGTGTGTGCACGGTGTATGTTGAGGACATTCTCCCTTCACACACCGGTAAGTTGAGGACCACCGGTGTATGTCGAGGACCGAAAGCCGGTCCTCGACTTTAAAGCTAATCAGGAACCGATAATTAACGTCTTCTCGGTCTTCTGACTTAATTTTGAGATGGTCCCCAACATGTACGAAAACCTTACTTTTTCACACATATTGTGTGAATGTGTGTGAACGTCGCTGCAATCTGACGTGTGTGAACTTCAGACGACTGTGGGGGCAGCCATATTGAATGGCACCACCATGATCCGCGCATGAACCTTTCTGGTTTTTCTATTTCAGATTTATTGGAAATTCGTTGCTTTCATCACTTCCTAATTAATATAGCTAATTATTTTAGCCGGCGGAAATATTTAATTCATTTTTCTTATGAAATTTGAGGTATTTGAATCTTACTTTACGAAACTATATTTTCTGCGGAGAAGTCCTGCTGTTCGTCAAGGCCACAGAGATAGCTGTTCCTCAAGGTCATAGAGATTAGGTAGAATCTTCCCTGCCGCGCAGGTATCGTGTCATGACGTCACCGGGGGCATACTTATACCCTGCATAGCAAGCTAAATATATGAAACACTACTTCGCAAGTGTCATACATGTCTAACGTACATTATTGCAACATCAATAATGCATGTTAGACAGTATGAAGTCTCATATTAATGACAAGGAAACTCACAGGTATCCAAAAATAATACCCCTGGTGACGTCATCAGTGCAGATTATAGATCAGCTTATTGCCATGATTGGGATGACAACGGCCTGGCCGTTCGTAAGCTACGCGTTTGCTACATATTTGTGCGGTTGACGCGTGTGCTGAGTCGGGGCTGGGTTGAAAATTAATAATCTGCAACTGGAGGTAAGGTGTGTATGTGTTTCATTAAGTCATGTGATGTGTTGTATTATTGATCCACTTTTTTAGCGGTGGTTTGCCACGTTACCTATCAGAAGGAAAGTAAGGATACCGATATTTGCCATTGCGGCGCACGGCTGCATAGTGTTAGGCGTTTATATTTTGAAAGGATCTGCTACCATCCAAAGCACCAAAGAAGTAAAATTGTAAGAGAAAAGAAATAAGAGAATGAAGCTGAGGGCATAGATTCAGTAACGCACCTCGGGTAGGCAATAGGTGGTAGGTGTAAATTTGGGTAACGGTGAGGCTGGCCAGAGGTGAAAAAACCTCGAGGTTGACACCGACAAAGAGCCAGGCTAACTCACTTCCATTTTTCGCGCTCTTATGGCCAATTACTCTAAAAAGCAAGTTTTTTCTTCTCATGTTTCGGTGACTAACAATATTGATAAAACTCGGCACTCTGGTACATTTGGAAAACATGCAACATATTTTGTCAACACGCAGCACATTGTGTCAAGACACAGCACATTTTCAACACTCTAACACATTTTATGATTGTTACAATGAGTGCTACACATGAAGATAGTGGTGTCTGAATAATTGTACTCCAGAACCATCAGGGCCTACTTTAACATGTTAACGGGGGGGGGGGGGGGGGGGAATGCCCCCCAGTGAGCCGTTTTGCCCCCCCCCCCCAGTCAAGAAATGTTGCCCACCCTGATTTAATTATTTCCATGTCAGTTTTCGCTTGATAGGTATTCAATTAAAATAACATATGCTTACCTGGTGATAAATTTATACAAATCCAATGAAAATGTCATAATATTCCAAAGTTTTAGTATTCCCAGCCAAAATAAGTATATTTAAATTATTTCCTGAATATCTTGAATTTAAATATCATTTGAACAATTGCTCATCAGCGGCAGAGTGGCGGAGATCGGGGGTTGTTGGATCAGAAACGTCGCCACACAATTTGGAGTGGGTGGGGGCAACTGCTGAGCCGATTGTGTTCACATTTGGTGTGTGGTTAGGCAGGGGCTGCGCCACAGGGGGGCGGGGGGACGTGTCACCCAGGGGCGGATACAGGGGGGCGGCCGCCCCCTGCGGGTGGATAGAGAGGGGGCGGCGGGGGCGGCCGCCGCCCCCGCTGCCCCCCCCCCCCCCCCCCCCCCCTGCACACCTCTCCGCGTCAAAGGCGCGGAAGGGCCTCGTAAGCAGACCAATTTCCGCGCCGAAGGCGCGGAAATAGACATGCTTACAGGGTTGGATATCTGACATTTGCTGCATTCAGATCAGGAGCCCCCTCAGGCTAGGTGCCGCCCCTGGCCAGGTGCCGCCTTCAGGTCATGCGCCGCCCTCAGGTCATGTGCCGCCCTCAGGCCAGATGCCGCCCCCTGGTCAGGTGCCACCTTCAAGCCAGGTGCCGGCCTCAAGGCAGGTGCCGCCCTCAGACCAGGTCCCATCATCAGGTCACGTACCGCGTTCTGGCGGGGCACCGCCCTCAGGTCAGATGCCGCCCTGATGGCGCCCCACCGGCAAATGACGGCGCCCGGCTACTCAGTGACGGCGTCACTCCGTCTAATGACGTCGCCCATCTGACCAGTGACAGCGCCCCTTCGGCTAGTGACGGCGCCCATCTGGCCAGTGATGGCACTCCTCCGGCCAGTGATGCCACTCTTGCGGCCAGTGATGACGCCCCATCGGCCAGTTACGGTGCCCTTTCGGCCAATGGGCACAGGCAATGGCGGTACCCTTCAGGCCAGTGACGGCACCCCTCCGGCCAGTGACCGCTGGAGATGCGAGGCTCTCTCAGGCCTCGACAATCGCCCTCTCAGACCAGCCTGGGATCCGCTCAGGCATGACAAGGGTTCTGTCAGGCCTATAAATCATCTAAGGGCCCCTCATGCCGCACGAGGGCCCCTCAGGCCGACAGGGGGCCCGCTCAATCCGACCGAATTCTCCTTCAGGCAGATCGAGGTCCTCTCAAGCCGACCGAGGACCGTTCAGGTTGACTTGGCCCATCAGGCCAACCAAGTTCCCCTTCGTGGCGCCGGAGGATCCCCTCAACCCGTCCGTGGGCCCCTCACGCTAACCAAAGGCCCCTCATACGGAACATAATGGCCCACAGGCTGCCAAAGGGTCTCCTCAGGCTGACAAAGGGCTCCCTCAGACCTAGGTCCCCTCAGACCAAGTGATGGCCCTGAAGCCGACCCTTTGTGAATTTCTACGCACGCCACTGAGTGTCACTCATGGGGGACAAGAAGAACAATAGTTTCTGTGATGATGTTCCTTCAATTGAGGTAGAATGAGTTTATCACTCCGGACGGGGCAGGGGCTGCCCTAAATGACTTTCCCGCTAAAAAAAATTGAATGCCGAGAGGGAGAAGCCCCTGGACTTACGGTGAACAGTCTATCCTCGTGCTGTCAGCTAAAGCTGAGCGCATATTTGTATTCTGTTCCAACCTTACATTTGAATGCGTTTCGCGCCGACACCATGGTGTCGGCGCCCTTCGCTAAGCAGAGCTGTTTGCATGGACCATATCTGATCGCGCAATATTTGCTGACAGGCGGAATTTAAAGTCATGGATTTACGTGTCACAAACTTTCGGCATGGTCCTCCCCGCGCATTGACTTCATCTTACTCAGGCCGCTGCCACCGATACAGGTCATCCAGTCAAGGGTAAATAGGACGAGTTAGCACGAGTCGCGGCGTAAGCCCCATGCATCAACTCGAACGGAATGGAAGTGGTAGACAATAATGTCTACCACTTCCATCAGAGATAGATTCAGGCAGAGATAGGGCTAGGTATATTTCGGCAGGTCAGAGAGGAGAGAGAGAGAGAGGGGGTATATTTCAGAAGGCCAGAGAGAGGTGAATGACCTAGCCGTGACAGAATTAGTCACATCCACGATCGCACTCGAATATACGTGCTGCTGACGAAAATGCGTGCTACTGACGGACGGCATACCTACATGTGAGAGTGCTATACAAATACATTCAGTATCTGTTTTTAAATACATTTATAATTTTACTTTTTCGAGAGAGAAAAAAAACTGCAAATAAGTAAGCGTAAGAGAATTGACAATTTTTGCAGGAAAATGTAGTTTATTAATTAGCCTTTAACGCCACTCTAGGCCCATGGCGTCCCCTTCGACGGCGAAAATGCCGCCCCCTGGGTCAGTCGTCCACCCCATTCGGAAAAAAAATCCTAGATCTGCCCCTGCATATGCTTGAAGAAACGGCGCCCCAATTTCCCGGAAAAAAATGCGCCCCTATTCCCCGGAACAAATGCGCCCCTGTTCCCCGAAAAAATGCGTCCCTATGCCCTGCCGCCCCCCCCCCCCTTGAAAAAAAATATGGATCCGTCCCTGGTGTCCCCTCAACATTTTCGGATTTTAACATTACGCCTATGTTATGGGCGTTGCATGGAAAGAATCGACTTCAGAATCGAATCGCCTCCGCCCACCCCCCCCCCCAACTTTCGGAAGGTGGCGGCGCCCTTGTGGTTAGGGATCTCTTAGCCGCCACTTTCCCACAAGTCAGGGGTGGGGGTGCTTCTGCACGTTCGCACGTGTGCACCACGTATTTGTATCTCAGAAACTGCTTCCCTGATGGAGTTGAAATTCACCATACATTTCCTTAGCGTTCGCTTGTTCATCACCAACTACGGCGCCTTACTGGTTCGATACAAAGTTATGGAAGAAAAATGACGAATGAGCTCAGGTGAATATATTTTACCTCGTGGAGGTCACAGGATAAAAATACTACATGGATCTTTGCATTGGCGGATCCAGAACGTGTGGTTTGGGAGGGGGGGGGGGGCAAAATTCTAAAAAGTCTCGCACAATTCTGAAAACGCATCGGATTTGGCTTGCTTATGCATTGATAGCTGATTTAAAGCTAACTTTCCTTAGTAAAAGTTGCTTCGATTTTCTTTTATATCAGGACATGTGTCGATCTTGCGCCGATTTCAGGTGGTTTTGGGGGGGGGGGGGCAATTGCCCATTTTGCCTAACCGTAGATCCGCCACGTAGATCCGTAAAACCGTAGATTGCAAAAGATATGGGACTGGTGAAAATTGGGCAAAATTAGCCATTTTCTGTGGATTTATATACATTTTCATGTTTCCCCAATGATTATAATTGGGAGGTCACAAAATAGACTTCACTTTAGGTCACTGATATCAAAATAATCCGAAATAGCTGAATTGTAGTTGTGTATGACCTGATTAAATCCTGTGAGTATCTAACTGATCAGTCAAACAATGTGGCTGCGGCACGACCTTACATTTTTGGAGGTGGGATCACTAGACTTGACTTAGCAACGTGACCCGAGGAGACCCAAGGTTAACAAATTAACAGGATTTGGGCAATTAATAGGCAAGCAGTTGTACCAAAAATGGCAGCGCGAAATGGCGTCGTTTTCCGCTATTTCCAAAAAACCTAAGGGGGGAGGGTATCCGCCCCCACTGGCGGATCCAGAGGGCGGACATCAGGGGCAAATGCCCCCCCCCCCCCCACATGAATCTGAGGGAGATGGGGCATGCAATACAAGTATGCCCCCCGCGCGTTCCCTGCACTGAACGTGAAAAACAATGATCTTAGGAGAAAACTTCATGAAAGCGAAAGTTTTTTCCTCTTAAGTGATTTAGTTTTAATTTTGATGTATCCCTTGCTTTCAATGAGAGACAAAACAGCGCACCTGATGCAATTCAAGCAGTCCCGGTGACACTCGCCCCGCGGGGGGGGGGGGGGGGGGGGGGGGGGGGGGGTGGATGGGGGGGGGGGGGGGGTGGCAGAACCTGCCACCTCCCGGAATTTCTCAATAACTATACAACTCTAATAGATATCAACGTGAAACTTGTAGTACCAAATACTGCATCAATTGTACGCCTTCTCACCAAATTTCAATAAAATTTATGAAGCATTTGGGGAGATAATAACGTTTTAATGACGTCATGTCATTCCATTTTTGGTGGAAGAACAATAAATGCTTAAACAAAAATTAAAATAGAGTTTCAAAGCAAATTGTAAATACAAAACGTCCAAAGAAAAGAAATGTCATTCTCTTCCAAATGGCCATCTATAATTTGTTATTTTTTGGGGTTTTTGAACCCCAAGTTTTTTTTCTCGGAAAAATGTCCACAAAATTAATTTGTGTGAATTCGAAAAGTGAATTTCGTAAGCTCGAATACCAAAATAAGGTGACCGGCCCAAATCCGCGGAGGGAAAAAATGGGGGCTACCTTTTTCCCACAAAAAGATATCCCCAAAAATGGGGGTACCTCCCCCCGTGGCTTTTCCTTAAAATAGGCCCTGAGAACCATGCAACGTTGCATCAACTACTGATATTTGTTGTACCTATTGTTGCAAGGATGCAAGAATAATGTTTCCACATTGATCCATGATGACATCACTTGCTGCTTCCATGGGTGCTGCAAAATAGTTTTGGACAATTGATGTTTTGCGTATTTGAAGTAGGTAATAGAATCAAAGCATCATTCAATATTCCACAAATAAGATAGAAAACACCATTATTATTTTTGGTTCTGATCATATGAGAGCAATCATTTTATCCAACATGATTTTACATGACACAGTATTTTTGCCAGTATTGAATATTTTACCACAAGAACTACAGATGCAGGATGCTGTGGCTATTTTAGTCTGGGTATGCCACAAATTGTATGTTATTGTTCAGAATCCAACATGATTTTACATTGGCACAGTTTTTATGTCAGTATTGAATATTTAAACATAATTTTGTTCATTTAATTTTATATGTGATAGAGATAAAGAGATTGTGCCAAGATACCTGAAAAAGATAACAAGATCCAGCAAATACATTTCACTAAACTTTGGAAACAATACTTGATCGATCAAGAATGTTGGCATTAGGTATCCAAAATTTGACCTATAATTTGGCACGCTCTTCAGATAGAGCTCTAAGAAAATCCAGGATCAGGGATACTAAAAAAAAAATGAGAGGGGAAGTGGTATTTGCTCAAATTGTATTGCATGAAGAAAGGGGAAAATTCTATCTTTCCCCATTCAAAATAATTCCTGTCCACTGACCAGGGTCCTCCATGATATTTAACAAATTTTGATCTATTTAACATCACCATCATCAACATCATATATTTATTTGCCTTGACAATAGTTGAAATTCAGGATGGACACATTGGTGCACGTTGCCATCAAAACAAAAGGATTGGTCCATAAGCTTACGCTTAAATCAGAGCACCTATCCCTTTGATCGCGGAACTCTAGTTGTAGCTATCTACTGACCACCGCACCACAGCACATGATTTATCGGGATACTGGATTCAGATATTAGGAAGGTAATTCCTGTGATTGTTTGTATATGATGAAGCTTAGTTGGCAAGGAGTAAGCTGAAAGCACTTGCTTGCAATGTCCTATTATTTCGGGGCAGCCCGCCCGGCCAACCGGGACGTCGCCACGATCCATCCCGGACCCGGGACGTGTGCGGGTTACCTCCCCGGTTGGCCCATAGAAAGTAAGTCGTAATACAAAAACATATTTGCGTAAGTTATGCACAGTAACCCCATAGAGGTGACCATCTTGACGTTTGAAAAAAGACTACAAGTCCGCCATTATTCTTCCAACTATTAATAAAAACTTACCTCAGGTCAAGGTCACCAAATAACCTAAATGGGGCATATTGCATATCATCTCACGGGCATTGTCGCCAGAAATCCACTGATGCCATATGAAGGCTCCATTCTATCGAGGGTTAGGGGCAAATTAGTGCTGATGACCACAGATGTTCTCAGGTGACCCTGCAAGGCCCACGGAGTAATTATTTCACCTGAATCGGCAAGAATCACCGATGGGAGCATCTTGAGTATCAGTTTCATGCCAAACATGTCAAAATGGGGCATTTGAAACTCTTGGCAACTTGAAATTGAAATTGAGTCAATTGAGGCAATAGAGGCAAATTAAGTGCCAATTGCCTTATAATGGGGAGTCCCCAGAATTGAAGTGATACCGATATAAAATCCAAGATTTGCAATTTGCAATAAAAAATACCATTTCACGAATTATATTACCCATGTAGGTGCTACTCAGGATATTCCCAAGCGGAACGCTACGTTATACCTATAACTCGCCTCCCCCTAGAAACATCAATATCGTCAGGTCAGATCGATGGTAAAGTTAGCCGAGGTCAATTCTGTACAAGCAACCACATTTTACAGCGGCCGTGCGCGTCATTACTACATAAACAGACAATGTGCAAGCTCCAGGGTCGCCGCTACCTAGTGAGGGGTCGTCCCACATTTATGGGAATTTTTAACATTACGACTATCGGTATTGCATGACAAAAATTGCCTTCAAAGGGCATCCGCCTCCCCCCCCCCCCCCCCCCCCCCCCCCCCCCACACACACACAGATGATAAGTACTTTATTTGACTTGGCTTTACCTGATTGACCCGTAATAGCCGCTGCCACGTGGACAGGCACGTAGCCAGGATTTCGTCCAGGGGGGGGGGGGGCGGCGCCTCGAAAGGGTCACTTACCGAGCGTTGAAAGGGCCCCTTTCCAAGCGCTGAAAGGCCCCCCCCCCCCCAAAAAAAAACCGGATGAAAAGGCATGTTACAATGATGGAAAATGCAGTATGACAGGTATGGCATGAGCCGTACCAACTTTTAGGAGCTGGAGTTAGCAAACTGCCATATCAACTTTGGAACGAGCGAAACCAATTTGGAATCAGCTATACCAACTTGAATATTTTTTTATGCTCAAGACTTGGAACTCTTAAACAAATTGCGCCGCAGAGCGGCGCGAACATTTTGAGTCTTATGCCCTGGATATGCATTCTCATCAATGCGTCGCATTGCGTATGGTGCGGACCTCTACAATTGCTATATCGTGCGTTTAAAAGTGCGGTAAGAAAAGTGTAAAAGTTAACTATTTTGCCCAATTATATAGGAAAGTAGCAACATAACACATACATGCGCCGAGAACGGGCCGAGTTTTTTCCTAACCCGCATATATTGAATTTGCAGTTAAATTGCACCGCGAAGCGGCACGAAAATTTTGAGTTGTATTCCCTGTACAACTGTATTCTTACTGTTGAAAGACCAAGGTCCCTTCAGATCGTCTAGGGGCCCCTCTGACCTTTTCAACGCCCTTCCGACCTGTTCAGGGACTCATCTGGGATCCGCGAAGCGAAAAGGCATGATGTGGAGTGGGTGATATATATAATACAAAGAGGGCTTACTCTACAGGACAAATTAAAATCGGAGATTTCGGGTATATTGTAGCACCCTGACGAAGGGTGTTGCAATATACCCGAAAGCTCCGCTTTTAATACTGTACTGTGGAGTAAGCCCTCTTTGTATTTAATCTTCATCTGGGATCTCCACGTGCTTTGACCCTTCCGGTCTCACCAGGGACTCCTCTCAGGGGCGGATCCAGGGAAACTTTTCGGGAGGGGCACATCATACTTCAAGGGGCCCTCGAGCTGAAAAGGACCCTGGCGTTTTTTGCGAGTCTGAAAGGGCCTCCAGTCGGTCTGAGTGTATTTTCAGGTAGGAGAAAGCCCTTGACAAGCCTAAGAGGGCCATCGTCAGCCTGAGAGTGCCCTATGCAGGGGCGTCGCCGACAATTTTTAAGTGGGGGGTCGGCTGAAATGAGAGAAAAAAAATGTAACCACATTTGTTCTGCGTGTATTTAAGCCTTTGCAACATTTGTAATGTCAGTGGATTTTCATATTACAGTAGGTACTTGTTATTTAGCGCCGCCAAGCGCAGAAAAATTCTTACAGGTTGGCCTGATAAAACCCAGAATTACAGGCGATGGACCTTGTAGAGGATAAGAAGCTAACATTTTATTAATTCAATTAAGCGTTACGACGAACCGAAGACGATGACTATGGCTTCGTTATGATGATGGCCACCGACAAGGGCGCCGCCACCTCCGAAAGTTGGGGGGGGGGGGGGTGGGGGTGGGGGACGGAGGCATTCTGAAGTCGATTCTTGCCATGCAACGTCCATGGGCGTAATGTTAAAATCAGAAAATGTTTGGGGGGACATGTCCCCCCGTCCCCCCTGTGGCGGAGCCCCTGGCCACCGATGTGACGCCGCGAAGCGGCGTGAAAAATTGCATTTTAGGTCGTGGAAAACGAAATTGTAATATTCGAACCAGACCGTGAGTGGAGCCAAGCCTCAAGTAACCCCTTTTCCTGGTTGCATATCTCGGTATGATGCAAAATATTGAAATGAAGGTGGTTTTCATATACATTAGCTAGCCTCGGATAGTAAATCACGATGACCGGTGGCAGTCAGCGCTCAATAGTATATATGATAATAATAACTGTAAATGCATATGTACCGAACTGTAACAAACAACTGGTAACAGTGCAAATGGTTTCGAAGCAGCAAGAAGCAAAACGACTTTTCCGCCCATAAATGGTCCCTGTGGATCTGTAGGAGCCTGAGGGAAGATGGCTTGGAAAGATGGTCCTGGCTTGGCCCCCACTATTAGCTCTTCAGGTCCAGCAAGTTGGGCACCGCTGGAGCAGCTTCCGCGGGTGCCGATGCCCGTGTCTCTGCGTTCGCGTCCCCTTTTCGGAACTCGCAGACTAGCTAAACATGTATCCCGCTTAACCCTATTTGTAACAGGGGGGATTCCGCCCCCCCTCATGTTTTTCGCAGATATCTCCAGAACAGCTTGGAGCAGGCACATGACATTTTTTGAATTTTCCTAGAATTGAATTCCGCATTTGGAGTCAAACTTTAGAGTTCTTAATCTGAACAGAGGCGGTTCCAGGGCACGGTTTTGGGTTCGGCGGCGATATTTGGCGATAATACGGAAATGCGATCTTCACGGTTTCTTCCTAACTACCTCAAGTGTGAAGGAGTTACATCGGTTTACGGTGATTGCAACAAGTGAAAATTAGTTGATGTTAATGAAATATCATAAAAATTGCATGGCAGAGGCGGTTTCAGGGGCTTGAAAGGGGGGGGGGGGGGGGTCCAGGAAGTATTCAATGCTCTGCGGGAAGTAAATAGAGCGATGTAAGGAGCATTTATAGCTATCAAGATGTAAAAGATAGTTTCTCCTTCCATTATTTTAATAATTTATTACATATAGAGTTGCAGGGGGCGTGTTCAGGCACATGAAAAGGGGGGTGACTGGCATGGTGATGACGATATGCCAGCGATTACGGCGCAATAGACGGTTAACTTATAATGATATATGCACATATGAGGCCAGGAGAGGGAATACAATCATTTTTGTTGCAGAGGCGCGCCCTGGAATGGAAGAAAGGGGGTCATATTATTGCAAGGAAACTAAGATGCATGGGCCTACAATGGCATAACATACTGCAGTTTTCGGATGAAACGCGCCACAGAGTACCCTACGAACGATTATGAGATAATAGGCGAGTCCAGGTAGGGTAAAAAGGGGGGTAAGCAATGTTAATTGAAGTTGTAAGTGAAATAGTCACTGTTGACTAGTTAGTATCATAATAGCGGATAATATACTTATCAAAAGGTCTTGCGCCTCTCCAGTTGGATCCTGGATGCGCCATGATGAAGTACAACATGCAAAATGGAACTATCTACGATCAGTAACATATTTATAGTGCTGGGTAGCAACATGCCTGCGGTTAATATTTTTCCTATTTGACCTCCCTTTTTCACTAACCTGGTACCGCCTATGGCGAAAAAATATGATTTATAACTGTGTTTTCTAATGGCACAATAACATACCATATCATTTAATAAAAAAAACATACACAAATAGTTTTATTCCGCATTTACTTCACCCCCATATTAAGACATAAAGACATAAAAGAAAAGTGCAACAAAGAGCCTCTTGGGCCCATCCGAGGTTGCACCCCACCCCCCCCCCCCTCCACCAGTCTCGCCCCTTCAAATCACCTTACTCTACCTGCATAAAAGAAGGCTAATCCCACGAGTATTTATGAACTAATCCCTTCCCTGTAAAGTATTTATCTAATCTAATTTTGAAGGAAGCAAGTGTCACTGCATCAGCGACATCCCCTGGTAGCATATTCCAATGTCCTACAACCCTTCTACTGAGAAAATGACTGTCGTAGCCTAGTCCTACTTTGTTTCATAATGAGTTTATGCTGATGACCTCTACCTCAATTTTCCCTATTGAACTCAAACATACCCTTTAAATATCCAGAATGCTGACTATTTACAAATTTGAAGACTTCAATTAGATCTCCTCTTAGCCTTCTATATCTAAGTGAAAATATTGAGTGACCTGCACACGCCTATGATTTTTGAATTTTCCAAAGTGATCGCCATATATAAATCATAAATCTCCATTTCAATCTATCGATTCCCAGATTGGTTGTGTTGCAATCGGTTGATAAACATGACAGCTGTGTTGGATGATATATAACACTAAAATTTGTAGTTTTTGCCCCCCTGTTGCCCCCTATCAAAAATGTCGATTTTTTTAAGAAATGTAGATCGTGATGAGGGGAACCAAACGCCGTTTGATTTTTGAAAATCGGATGGGTAGATCTCGAGATCTCCTGGGGGCAAAATCCGCCCCCCCCCCCCTGTTACAAATAGGAGTAGCCAGGAGCCTGTTACAAATAGGGTTACAAGTTAATATTTTATGAAGAGAGTGGGACCTGGGGTCAGCAATTACCGCCAATAGCCTCTGCCAGACATTTAATGGAATTAATTTTCCCATTTTCCAAATTTGTATAAGCAATTGCGAAACTTGTGTCATGCCGCGAAGCGTCGCGAAATTTTCCCGTTTTTAAACTTTGGAATAATAGCGGGATTTTGACTGTTGCAAAGGCAATTTTTACGATAAATTGTTAACTTTCCCCGAAAAAAGTGTGTGCGTTCGGGGGGGGGGGGGGGGGCGGTCGACCCCCCACCTTCTGAGAGTTGATGTCCGGACCCTCTCCTTCCCGACCCCCCCCCCGTCGGTGACGCCCCTCACCCTGTCAGTCTTGTAGGGCCCTTGCAAGACTTGAGAGCGCCCTATGCTGGTCTGGAGGATCACTGGTAGGTTTGAAAGGGCCCTCGGTCGTGCTGAGAGGGTCCTGTGCCGGTGTGAGAGGGCCCTAAGGTCGGTAAGAGAAGTCCCTCAGTCTCTTTGAGTGTACTATCGATGGGCCTGAGAGGGCCCTGTCTAAGCCTGAGAGAGCCATTGCCAGACTTGAATGGCCCTCCGTCCGTTTGAGAGAGCCATTGCCAGGCCTGAAAGGGCTCAGACCAGGCCTCTGGCTCAGGCGGGCCCAAATGGCTCGCCTGGTGTCCGGTATAGGGTCCTCTGTCGCCTAGTAAAGGCCCTCTCAGACCGGCTTAGGACCATCTGAGGCCTGGAAAGGATCCTCTCAAACAGGCGCAGGCCCTTTTCAGGTCCGTCAAGGGCTATTTCTGACTAATGTAGTGTCCAGGGTTGTGCTTGACTCCGAGTCGGTGAGTCAAATTTGACTCAAAACTGACTCAACTCAACTTGAATCAGAGTCGAGTCGCTTAAGAAAAATAGGGACGCAACTTGAGTCAGAGTTGAGTCACATGGATGTCGCTTGAGTCAAAGTTGAGTCGCCTGGATGCTGCTGAAGTCAAAGTTGAGTCGATTCATCTTCTTACGAGTCAGAGTCACATCTGACGAGAAAAACAAATCCTAGCAACTAAATAATCAAGGCGTCCAAACAATGTTCTATAGTGTGAGAGTGTGAGTTTTGGGTGTTTTTCAAACCCACTGAAAGGGCTCTCCCGAGCGTTGAAAGGGCCCTATTCCCGATCATTGAAAGGGCCCAGCAGACCCTCTGACCTGCACATGGGACCTTTGAACTTCCCAGGGGCCCTCTGGTCTGTCCAGGGACACTCCAGCCTGCTTAGGGACCCTTTCGACCTGAAAGGGACTGCGCTGGCTGCTTTGTCGCCCTGCCGACATGCCCAGGGGCCCTCCGGCCTGCCCAGGGGCCCTCTATGCTGTCTAGGGGCCATTCAGCATGTGCAGGGCTCTTCTGACTCGCCCAGGGGCCCTTTCGGTCTAGCCAGGATCCCTCTGACCTGGACAGGGGCCCTTTGAACTTCCATGGGGCCCTCTGGTCTTTCAGAGAGGGCCCTGTTGGCTCTTAGGACCTCTGAAGTGCTTTACACTCTCTAAAGACCACTTTGCGTGGTCTCTTAGAGAGCCCATGATACCGCGCTTCGCGCGGGTATCGTCGGCCCTTTTCGGCGCGCTACGCGCACCGAAAAGGGCCCTCCTCAGATGTTTCGGGAGGGGCACGTGCCCCCTGTGCCCTCCCCCTGGATCCGCCCCTGACTCCTCTGACCTTCCAAGAAGCCCCTCGTGTGTGTCAAGGGGCCCATTCGGCCTGTTCAGAGGTCCTTCCGACCTGGCCAGGGACTGCACTGGCTGCTTTGTCGCCCTACCGACATGCTCAGGGGTAGGAGCGGCGGATTGCCGGGCGCAGGGTATCCAAAATCCCCACCTCCCAGTTGAAAATCCTGGGGAGGGGTGGGAGGGTCATTTTGCCCCCCCCCCCAGATTGAGCAGGCCAAAATCTGGGGAGGGAGCAAAATTACATTTATGCCCCCAGGATTTTTCGACTGGGGGGCATTTTGGGTACCCTGCCCCCGTAATCCGCCACCCCTGCTCAAAGGCCCCTCCGACCTGCCCAGGGGCCCCTCCAGTCTGGCTAGGAACTCATCCGACATGTTCAAGGGGCCTTCCGACCGGCCCAGGCACCCTTTCGGTCTAGCCAGGGGCCCCTCTGACTTGCCCAGGACCACCCCCCCCCCGATCTGCCCAGCGACTATTCTGGTCGGCCTGCGCTGGCTGCTTTGTCGCCCTGCCGGCATGCTCAAGGGACCCTCCGACCTGCCCTGGGGCTCCTCCGTGCTGGCCAGGGGCCAATTCGGCATGTTCAGGGGTCCTTCTTACCCGCACAGGGGTCCTTTCGGTCTGGTCAGGGGCCCTCCGATCTGCACAGAGGCTCTTTTAACTTTCCAGGGGCCCTCTGGTCTCTTCAGGGGCCCCTCTAGCCTTCTAAGGGGTCATTTCGACCTGGCAAGGGATTGCGCTGGCTGCTTTGTTGCCTTGCGACATGCTCCGAGGGCCCTCCGACCTGCCCTGGGGCCCCTCCGTGATGACTAGGGGCCCATTCGGCATGTTCAGGGGCTCTGCTGACCCATCTAGGGGCCCTTTTGGTCTGGTCAGGGGCCCCTCTGACCTGCACAAGGACCCTTTTAACTTCCCAGGGGCCCTCTGGTCTGTCCAGGGGCCCTCTAACCTGCTCAGGGGCCCTTATGACCTGGCAAGGGACTGCGTTGGCCGCTATGTCACCCTGTTGACATGCTCAGGGGCCTCTCGACCTGCCCAGGGGCCCCTCTGTGCTGGCAGGGGCCCATTCGATGTGTTCAGGGGGCCCATTCGACGTGCTCAGTGGGCCCTCTGACCCGCTCAGGGGCTCTTTCGGTCTGGCCAGGGCCCCTCTGACATGCACAGGGCTTTTTTGAACGTCTAAGGGCCCTCTGGTCTTTCAGAGAGGGCCCTGATGGCCCTAAAGGACATCTGAAGTCTTCTTTCGCGCGGTCTCATCGGCCCTTCTCGGCGCGCGCAGTGCGCTGAAAAGGGCCCTCGCGCGCCGAAAAGGGCCCTCCTGGCCTCCAGGGGGGGGGGGGGGGGGGGGGGGGGGCGCCCCCCCCCCCCTTGGCTACGTGCCTGCACGTGGATGACCTCAATCAATATCTATTTCTGTAACTTCAGAATGCCTGGCCACGCGCGTGACAGGGGCCCTGGGTACGTCCAAGATATGACATTTGCATACGTTCATAGAATAGAGCAAATTGTGACAAGCCGTTTGACCCCATAACCGAATTTTTCCGAACAATACTTCCTGAGATCTGGACCGAGTTGCCCATCCGTCGGATAGGCAGTTTGCTGTGACGGGGATCTACTTTCAGTGGGCGAATAATCAGCTGATTGTCGGTCCTCATAATTCACGAAATGTACACGTATTTCACACAGCCGGTCCTCGGATTCCGGTGAGGTCCTCGACATTCCGACCTCATGGCATTTCTTTCCTAAAACGATTCTGACAAATTTCAAACGTCAGGGTACCTCTATTCGTCATGCATTTTAAGTGCCTGCATTTTGGCGGGCCGCAGACAATCGCAACAGGTGGTCCTCTAGATACACGGTACAGACAAGGTGCTCGTCTTACACCGTACACACGTATAGGTGTGTGTGTGTGTGTGTGTGTGTGTGTGTGTGTGTGTGTGTGTGTGTGTGTGTGTGTGTGTGTGTGTGTGTGTGTGTGTGTGTGTGTGTGTGTGTGTGTGTGTGTGTGTGTGTGTGTGTGTGTGTGTGTGTGTGTGTGTGTGTGTGGCTGTGTGTGCTACCTGCACTGTGTCCGGCCGCCGACGCTCTCTCGCCTGTTATTGACTGCCGGCACGGCTGGATGGGAGGGGTGCGGGGCAGGGGAGGGGGAGGGGCTCAGTGTACTGGTCCGGAACAGTGCCGCCGACGCGCTCTGGCCGCCTGAGAGGGGCGCCCTGGCCACCTGAGAGGGGCGCTCTGGTCACCTGAGAGGGGGCGCTCTGGCCGCCTGAGAGGGGGCGCTCTGGCCGTCTGAGAGGGGCGCCCTGGCCACCTGAGAGGGGCGCTCTGGTCACCTGAGAGGGGGCGCTCTGGCCGCCTGAGAGGGGGCGCTCTGGCCGTCTGAGAGGGGCGCTCTGGCCGTCTGAGTGGGGGCGCTATGGTCATCTGAGAGGGGCGCTCTGTCCGCCTGAGAGAGGGCCCTCTGGCTGCCTGAGAGGGGCCGCTCTGACCCCATGAGAGGGGGCGCTCTGGCAGCCTGAGGGGGGTGGGGGCACTCTGGCAGCCTGAGAGGGGCGCTTTGGCCGCCTGAGAGGGGGTGTTCTGGCCCCTGAAGGGGTGTTTTGGCCACCTGAGAGGGGCACTCTGGCCGTCTGAGAGGGGGGCGCTCTGGGCGCCTGAGAGGGGTGCTCTGGCCGCCTGAGGGGCGCTCTGGCCGCCTGTGTTTCAAGGCCTCATCTTACATGAATTTGAAAGGAAATAGTATCCGTTCACGAAAACACATGCTAATTTGGATGAAGCAATATGCCAAACGTTTATATTTGATACACAAAAGCATATACTTCAACAGACCATAATTTAGCAGACTTGTAAATCGTGAGGTAGAAGCAAAGTCGATTGAAACCCTGGCGGATCTTTAGATAATTAGACTTATTACAAAACAAAATATATTGTTTTCCATCAATTTTCAACAAACAGGTATTCAATATATTACAATGCACACATGCAACATTTATCTAAACCGTTTATCCATAATCAATCAATAAACGTTTAAGAAAACTGTGATGCATTCCGCGGATTAACTTGGCCAAGGACGGTGACGTATTTAATATATGCGATTTGTTTCATTGACCAATCAGGGACGTTGTCACGCTTCTTGGAGCACTTACTTCATTGCTGGCCCTATGACTGGTTTACAAATAACATTCAAACCAGAGATAGTGATGGACTACACTGTTCGTCGCCATATGTTAGTACTTATTTTTTTAATTTCTCATAATTTAATTGTTGAAATAGAAAATGCTATTTCTTTTTTAAATTGAGGCACGATCAATTTGAAATCATACATGTTTCACACAAAAATGCAGATAAATAAATCAAAAGGTGATATTTCACTTTAATGATGCTATTGTTTTGATGTAGTTTGTCCCAGGGAAGCGCCATTTACTTTGTACATCTCCATTCAGCTGAACGTTCCTAAAACTATGCATACTAGGATATAACCACGGTAAAACTATTGAATGTGATACTCATTATTGGGACACAGTCATTGCGCACGTGTGCTCCCGTACCGATTCATATTTCAAGCCTGTTTTAGCTTTGCCCGAGCGCGCCTTCATCGCCCAAAAAGGCGTTTTACTTGCTATAATATTGTGGCCTAAATCAGAGTTTTCTTTTCATTTCGCGCAACAACAAAAGAATGGGGGGGGGGGGGGGGGTGGGGCGCTTGGCCCGAGGCAGCGCCCTGGGTTTCTTTGCCACCCCATCCGAAAATACCTTCCGCCGCCACTTGTTTGCATAGTTGTGCATTGCTATGCTTGTGTCAACAGTGTGCATGCGTGTGAGCTGGCACGAGATTGAGCGCGCCCACACTCACCCACTCAACAAGATTTCACAGGGTTTGGCTTTTTAAAATATTTGACCTCGTTATGGACTTCAGCTGTCCCCATTTCGCTTAAAACTTCTCGATATTGTTATTTAATGTTGCTGAGTGTAGATCTTTTTCGGCTTCTATAGCCTCAAGCAGTTCAAGAAACGATTACACGACAATTGTATGTTTCATTTTGTGCTTTATATATCGTTAATTTACCTATTGTTGTTGTGAGTATTTCTATTTGCGTACACTCTTCCAAGTTTGGAGAGAAAAACACAAGTTTTCTTTGTAACGTTGTAAGCTATATTAAACATATTGGTAAGATTTTGCTTTATCTCTGTTACAGAGACGGTTACGGTTACAGTCCCAGAAGAGGTGGTATAGTGTCTCGATAGAAGAACAGAAAGTGCATACGTTATTCTCGAATGGGTGACGAACTTGACACTCCACCAAAACGGCATCAGGCTGTGGGACCATGTATGGTGCTTTGCAATTCAAACGTACAGGTAAATAACGATATAAGGAAGTCATTCGACACGGAAATCCTCGTTCGTCACCTAGTACGGAAACTCCTCCTCCGATACTCATACTTTTCTTTCTAACTTTGAGTTACCACCGAGAGTATGCGAACCTGTTCCTGTTCCTCCCTAGTGGGAGGATCAGGAGGCTGAAATAAGGTAGCGAGTATGGAATAAACAAAGTAAATCATTGAAAATGCATGGTACTGTCCCAGTACTGTCTCTAGCCATTTTTATAACATAAAACATTTACGACAGCTTTTAAGCTTATATTCATAAAAATACACCACTGTTTAACAAGCATATGAAGAGCTGCATTCAGATAACTAGATACACGAATGCATTCGATATCTGGATCTTGGCAATATCTGAAGCAATCGGCATTGCTTAACATTATTATTTCTGCATGACCATGGTCTTGCACAGGTTTTCCAGGTCGTCAGATAAGAAGGCACTCTTCGTGGCCATAAAACAGTACCTACTTATCAATAGATATTCACCTCGTGAGTGAACGGATACAGTAATTGCATACCATTTATGCTTATGTGCCTATATGCCAATATTATATATCTTAGAAGTACTTATGACTATAAGGAGTAGGTATGAACATTGAACACGCATCGGTAACCAATACTTCAGAACAACTGTGTTCAGCACAAGTTTGATTAGTGAATCACGTTGCGCCAGTTAAATCGGCCAATAACTATGCATGCATGGTTAGTTAATTCGTAAATCGCTAACTTGTATGAAAGGCATATCCTGATATTTTATTCATTAGTTAAACATATCGACAATTGCTTCAGCTTGAGCAATCATGTATACATACTATGAAGTTAAAAAAAAAATCCGTTTGTTTTCCCAAAACAACAAAATCTCTTATCAACAAAATAATATGAACATAATGTAAAGGAACATTCTATAAATAGTAATCTAACATGCTATGAGGTGTTAATAGATCCCTGGATAATCACTGTTCCCTCACATTCAGCTAAGCATGTAGGTACGCACGACCCGCCACAGTCCTTAAATGTCACCCCATAGCATGCCCATAACCAGCACCAGGAAGAGTTAGATAGTCCTGAGCTGCATCGAGTATATATTTAACATATTCCCCGCTGACCAATGATGCACCCCCTCTTCTCGACTCTCAGTGAGGTTACAGCAAATGTATGCCTCATTCATCTCTAACACCGCTGAAGGATAATTATAGGACTTGCTTTATAACACAGGCACATCCATTTTACGCTCTATGAGCTCGCATAAATAACTCTTTGCAATCAATAATCTGAACCAGTTATTATATAGATAAACAGACAATGACAGCAAACCTCCTTAGTTTAGGTTCAATCCCATTCACATACGATCTGTGAGTTTCTTGTTCTTTCCCCAGTCATATCGGTAATCACTTAGTGACAATCAGCTTGATCTGCTTCCACTTGTTGGCTCATCATAGGTACTCACCTTTCACAATATCTTACCGATATCTAACAGCTTCCTATATCGTATATAATTTGCTATATTTAAGCCGCATAATGTGATTTGATATCTTCTGACATCTTCTGACGTCATTTGAGGTCATCTGACATCTGACATCTCAATACATCTGACGATCATGGGGGCGTCGGACGACGGTTGGCGGTGTATGTCGGTACCTGGCAGTCGTTGACGGCACCTGACAATTTGTAACGGCTGCTGACAGTATCTTACGGCAGCTTTGGACGACCCTGGAGCGCCAGCTGCGCCTCCGCCACCGGTCGGCAGGCGTTCAGTTCAGACTTCAGTTCGTTCGGTTGCTGACAGTATCTTACGGCAGCTTTGGACGGCCCTGGAGGGCCAGCTGCGCCTCCGCCACCGGTCGGCAGTCGTTCAGTTCAGACTTCAGTCCGTTCAGTTGGTGACACTGCCGCGCGACACGGAGCGTTTGACCAGTGTCTGGCCGGGCATCTGGTCAGCGGGCGGCGCCCTGGGCAGAGTGCCCTCTCCGGTCGGCTTCTTGGTCAGCGCGCGCGACAGCTCAGCCATCAGATGACGGAACGCCAGCGCGTCCATATTCTTGGCCATCAGGCAAAAGAGGAAGAAGTCTCCGATGCGGACCCGCTCGGCCACGTCCTCCAGGTCACGGGAGTCGACCAGGTGGGCGTTCTTCTTCAGCATCGGCACACGGAGGGCCGTGGCGGACATCATGACCACGCGCCACACGAAGGCGAGCGCGCTGAACAGGGCCAGGGTCAGCAGCCAGAACCACAGCAGCAGGTACACCTTCTCGTTGACGATGTTGAGCGCCATGACGCACACCGAGTCGATCGTCTGTACCGAACCGGAGCCGCCGATCAGCTGGAAGTTGCACTTGGTGAGCTTGGGGAACGTCTCGGTCATTGGGCTGGCGCGGTTGCCGTAGCGGCCCGAGAAGAAGGCCAGCGAGCGCGGCCCGTACGACAGGAAGTCGCCGCCCAGGAACCGGTCCGTGATGAATATGTTGGCCAGCACGTTGAAGCAGTTGAGCAGCTCGCAGGCGCAGTAGCGATAGAAGTAGCCGTTGTAGGAGCCGAGCGTGGACTGCAGGTAGGCCACGGTGTTGGAGAGGCGCCGAGAGCGGTCCTCGACGTCCAGCACGGGCAGGCTGGTCTGCTGCAGCAGCGCGGCCAGCCGGCGGCCCTCGGCCGCGCGCCACAGCCAGTGCGGAACGTAGAACGCCATGCCCTGCAGGAACAGCACGAACGGCACCCACTGGTAGTAGGTGTGGTACTTCTTCTCGTCCGTGGCGCTGTGCGCGCCCACGCCTTGGTACGCGATGTCGCCTGAGGGAGGGAACAGACGAACTGTTAGTGGACGGCCCTGCTCTAGCGAAGATAATTGGAATGTTTGGGGAGCCTTCCCGTACAAAGCCTACTGAGCAATGCAGATAGAGACTTCTGAAAGTACAGAGGACGAAGCCAAAAACCTAGTCTCATGTTAACTCACATACGTGAACACAAAGTCAGGCCAATGCCAAACTGCTAGTTTTCCTATTAAAACTCGCTAACAAATGATAACCATGGTCAAGTAATCATATACCCACTGTGCCAGACTGGTTATTGATTCAACTTTTTTTTGGAACGATTCAATCATGATTCATTTTGGAATCTGAATGATTCAATCACCGTTCGATTCACGGATACAATTTTGAGAATTGATTCCTTCTGATTCAAAGAATCAAAACAAATATTTTAATCGATTCACGTTTGATTCAACATTTAAATATATTAGGTGAATTTATGTCAAATCAATACAAATGGAAACATGCATATATATAATCATTAAAACATAGTTACAGCAATAGTATTTCAGTATAAATGAATGTAGCCACTGGGACTGCATGTATTTGCACAATTTACCAGTATACTTGAATCGTTAAATCTTTTGATTCAATCAGCCTTGCTTTGATGCTGGTTTTGATTCAATCACGATTCATGAATCAAGAGATCTGGTGTTGAATCAATTATGTTTTGATTCAATGAATTTTGATTGAACGATTCCAATCGATTCAATCGGTGTCGAATCAATAACCAGTCTGCGACTGTGCATACCTATATTGTACAGTTTCACCATGTACAACAGTTAGCACCATTAATTTATGAATTAGAAACATATAGATGATTACAAAATGTACACACCTAACGGAAACGACCCTGGTTTTAAAGGAAATAGTTCACCTTTGAAAAAGTTTCCCAAACGCGATTTGATTATATTTTTTAATACAATTTCTTTTTATATTGTCAAAAATGGCCTTATATCGCGCTGATTCAGGACAAAAGGCCGTAAATTATTATTGTTTATCAAAACTATATGCATACTCTCTGAGTCAGAGTCCTGACGTCACGCGAATTAAACAAAAATGGTTCAGCCAATCAGATTAGAAAGTAGTCGCGTAAGGTAAGACTCGCATTAGAGATGTGCCAACCGGCGGCCGGCGGTTCGCTTATCACAATGTATTCAAAACCTTCCACGGGGTGGGTGTTACGGTTTCACTTCAACAGGATGCAGCACAGGCTCTACAAAAAACAGCTACAAGTACAAGCCAATACCTCGAGGTAAAAGACAATACAAGTAAATAATGCAGGGGAAAAAGTAAGACACATACACAGTGAGCACTCACAGGTCGCAGATGGCAGATTAAAAAGTACCTAGGGTGGTGACCCCGCTGATATCAGGGGACAGGCCGTTCCAGGCAGCCGCGGCTCGTTAAGAGAATACGCTCTGCGTAGCGGACAGACGGCATTTTCGGAGCTGCAGGGATCCGCGGTCAGAGGCGCGAGTCTCGCGGGTCGACACAGCGGCGGCGGCGGGGGGGGGGGGGGGGCGGGGGCGGTAAAGAGCGCGCGGATGTTGGCAGGCACACCCTCTTCCTTCAGCGCCTTGGACACTTTAACAAGGTCATGGCGAGCCACCATGGCCTCGATCCTTGGCCATCCTAGGGAATTTAAGGCCGGAGAGATGTGGAGATGTTTTTTGGTTTCAGTGATTACTCGGGCGGCGAAGTTGATTACTTTGTGAATTTTGTATAGTTGACCCTTGGCCGCTCCGCCCCACACGCAGAGACAGTAGTGAATGTGTGGGAAAACATACGCCTGTACGATAATTTTGAGGACGTCGCAGGAAAAGTAGTGCCGAAATCTGTAGAGTGAGACTAGGATTCTGTTGCATTTTGAGACCACACCGGAGACATGCGCGTCCCATGACAGACAGGGTTCTAGAACGACGCCTAGGATTTTTAATTTCTTTGAAGGTTCAATGGTCGTGTCATCAATTTCGAAGTGGAAGCCTGATGTTTTTTCTTCAGATTATGCTTGGAGCCAACAAGGAGAAGGTCGGTTTTCTTTTCATTGATTTTGAGAGAGTTTGCCCCGAACCATGCTTGAAGTTCGAGAAGAGTGAGTTCCAGTCTGTTTTTCAGGGCATCTAGCCCGGGTTTGTCAGAGGGCGCGCAGTCCAGGTGGACGGTGTCATCCGCGTATGAGATGAGGTGACCATGGGTTAAATGTCCAGACATGTCGTTTGTGAATAAGATGAAGAGGATTGGTCCAACGATCGAGCCCTGGGCACGCCGCACGACATCGGCAAAGTCAGCTGCCCACCTCTCACTACCTGGGCACGGTCACTCAGGTAGCTGCGGAACCACGCAGTGTCGATGCCATACCATACCATCTTACTCAGGAGAACTAGTGGTCGACGCTGTCGAACGCCTTTGAAAGATCATACGTCGTTACCGACGATACAAGACCTCTGTCGATGTTTAGAGCAAGGCGCTCGACAGCACCGAGCACGGCATCCTCAGTTGAGTGTCCTTGTTTATACGCTTACTGGGATGGGCTCAGTAGGTTGGCCGAGTTCAAATATACTGTCCGCTGACAACATACAACCTTCTCCAATATCTTCGATAGCGCGCTAAGTAGCGATATTGGCCTATTGTTAGAGGGTATCTGAGGGTCACCGGTCTTGGGTACGGGCACGACACATGCGGTTTTCCACTACCTCGGGAACACCTTCACCAACAGCGACAGGTTAACCAGGCGCAGCAGATGCGAACCCACAACTGCGAAGCACTCGCGGACCGCAAATAGCGGCACCTCGTCCAGCCCGACCGCGCGCGACACACTCATCCGCTGGATGCAGCGGGATAGTTCAGGCAAAGTGGCCGGCCTGAGCTCGAAGCCAGCGGCGCACACGGTCGGCGGCCTGGGGTTCTCATGGCCAGCAGCGACAGCGTCCCTGAGGTCGGCCGCGATGCGAGGCCCTAAGTCGGCAAAGTGCCGGTTTAACTTGTCAGCTGCCGCCACTGTCTCCTCCGGACTTCCCGCGGGAACGCCGGCCGGCGTCGCAGTCGCCTTGGCGAATTTCTTGAAGGTCGGCCAGAACTCGCGGGGGTCTCCCGAGGTCATATCGCCACAGAGGAACTGGCACCGGGCGGCGATGAGGCGACTCTTCACCTGGTTGCGGAGACGCACAAAGTCCACTCTCGCCTCCGGGGTGCGTAAGCAGAGCCAGGTGTCTCGCGCGTTGTCCCGCTCGGACAGGAGAGCTTGCAGAGCTGGATCGTCGGCGATCCAGGGTCAGTGCGGTCTGGCAATGCGTACACGCTTGGGCGGGCAGTGGCGGTCCATGACAGTGTTCCACACGCTCATGAAGTGGTTGACGCATTGGTCAACATCCGTTGCGCCATCTATGCCGTCCCAGTCGGACTGCAGCAGATCAAGACAGATGGCGTTCCAGTCTGCTCGCCTCCAGCTGCGGATGGTTCGCCACTGTACCGGCCTGCGCACTCTGCCGAGCTGCGCCGATACCATGATCGGCTGGTGGTCGCTGATGATGTTCGGGAGGATGGTGACCTCCGGCGCTGGCTCCGTCTGGTTCGTGATGATGTGGTCTAATGCTGATGGAGTCGGTTCGAGATGAGTGAACTGCGACGCCGGCCGGCGTCAATCAGCTGGATCATGTTCAGCTCCCTGATGACTTGTAGGTAGCGGCCCGTGTCCGGTGAGTTGGAGTCAAGCACGTTGAAGTTGAGGTCGCCGAGGGCGAAGACGGGTCTGTCGGCACCGGCCGCCACTTGGAGCTGGTCCTCCAGGTGCTCCAGGCTGGCTGCCACCGGACTGTCGGGCGGTCGGTAAATTACTCCTACTGTAGTCGGCCGGCCGCCGCGCCAGGTGGCCGACGCCCACAACGTCTCCAGTGGTCCTTCACCCGGCATGGAGAGCTGCTTCACCTGCATCTCCTCCCGGTGCAGGATCGCGACGCCGCCTCCTCGCCGTCCTTCTCGGTCCCGTCGCAGGATACAGTAGCCGGGAAAGGACAGAAACTTGTCGAGGACCTGCGATTTCAGCCAGGTTTCCGATAAACATAGCAGGTCTAGTTGATGGTTGTCTAGCAGGATCATGATGTCGTCTAGTTTGCATGTCAGTGAGCGGGCGTTGAGGTGATCGATCCTGAGCAGGTTGCGCGCGGCCGCGGCCGTGGCTGCCCGCCGCTCACCGGGCGCGCCGCCGTCCATCAGACGGCGGGTCCGGCGCTCCGTCAGCCGTGCGGGCAGGGCCAGGCAGCGCGCCACGTCAGGCCGGGCTTGGGCTTGGGCAGCCGCCGGAGCCAGCCACCGGCTCGTCACCAGTTTCGGGATGGATAGTAGTGGTCGTGATGCTAGCACCAGCTGCAAGCTGATTGGCTGACGGTATAGCCTCTGCCCGGGCAAGATCCAGCAACGCATTCTTTCGCCAGCACCGGATTCCCTCGCCTAAAAGTCAAATATATTCGGCCGGAGAGTCTTTTCAGTCAAAAAAAAACTTGCAGATAGGGGTTTCCCAACACGGGCTACAAAGCTGCCAGGCACGTAGCCAAGGGGGGGGGGGGGGGGAGGGGGCGGCCGCGATGTCGAATGGGCCCCTAGCGTCGAATGGGCCCCTAGCCATCACAGAGGGGCCCCTGGGCAGGTCGAGAGACCCCTCAGCATGTCGGGAGGGCGACAAAACGGCCAGCGCAGTCCCTTGCCAGGTCATAAGGGCCCCTGAGCAGGTTGGAGGGCCCCCCGAAGACCAGAGGGCCCCTGGAAGTTTAAAAGGGTCCCTGTGCAGGCCAGAGGGGCCCCTGACCAGACCGAAAGGGCCCCTAGATGGGTCAGAAGGGCCCCTAAACAGGCCGAATGGGCCCCTAGTCAGCACTTAGGGGCCCCAGGGCAGGCGGAAGGGCCCCCGGAGCATGTCGCAAGGCGACAAAGCAGCCAGCGCAGTCCCTTGCCAGGTCGGAAGGGCCCCTTAGACGGCTGGATGGCCCCTGAAGAGACCAGAGGGCTCCTGGAAAGTTCAAAGGACCCCAGTGCAGATCGGAGGGGCCCCTGACCAGACCAAAAGGACCCCTGGGCGGGTAAGAAGGGCCCCTGAGCATGCCGAATTGGCCCCTAGTCAGAACGGAGGGCCCCAGGGCAGGTCGTAGGGCCCCTTGAGCATGTCGGCAGGGCGACAAAGCAGCCAGCGCCGTCCTACCATTTTTTTTATGCCGCCACCCAATAACAGGTGACCAGGAGTGCCCCCTCCCTCTATCCCAACGACACACAGAACCTTACGTTAACGCCAGAAAACAGAATATAACAAGTCGCGGCACTCCCAGCTAAGAGATGGAAAGAAACGTAAATAAGCCAAAACAGAGGGAGAAAAAGCATGCAGTTAGTTTGTACAGAGTATTATAAGAGATGGCAAAGTAGTCATAACTGAATTCAGTTAATGACTGCCCCCTACTTCCCAGGACCAGTTATTCATTCACACTTCCATACAAGGTGTTAGTATTAGGAAAGGGGATCAGTCATACAAAGGGTTTGCAATCCTAGCTGGTCAAAAAATTCGGCTTGGTCATGGACTGAGCTCCAAACAGGCTGCCCAACTAAGCAAAGCTTGTTGTTGGGCAGCCCAAAGAAGCCAGTCCCAGGAGGGTGGTTGGACATACAAAACATATATTTGTGTATTAACCAATAGATACTAGGTTATCTAAATGCATTTCATACTATATAGTATATGCAATTTATTTTTAATAGTGAAACGTTATATGATGAGACATATACATTTGTCTAGCTTACTGTTACTTTACTAATTATATTGCAATCCTCAAATCATGCAGTCAAATGCATGTCATCACTGTATAATACAAATATGAATAATGATTCCAGTTTTCTTATTACTGACTAAGAAAGTAATCCTTGGATACCTTTTTAATTGTGTATTTTGAAGAAGGAACTGCCTGTACCATTGGGAACATAGGGCCCATAACTCTGTTCCACAGTCTCGGTCCAGCCCAAGAAGTAGTCTGTGTTTTATATACTTTATAAGTAAATGTTTCCTCAAAATGTTTTATAGTTCGAGTAATTCTACTAGGTTGTGCTCCAACACAAGAGTTGGTCAATTAAATTTGGTAAGTTAGCTTTAAGTTTTCTGTGCAATAGCAACAACATTTACCAGATGAGTCGCTGGGTAGATTGGAGGGGCTCCTGGCAAGTCAGAGAGGCCCTGGCTAGACCGAAAGGGTCCCCTGGGCCGGTCGGAAGAGCCCTTGAACATGCCGGATGAGTTCATAGCCAGACTGCCTCCGACCTGCCCAGGGGCCCCCTGGGCAGGTCGGCCCAGGGGCCCCTGGGCATAGCCAGACTGCCTCCGACCTGGGCAGGTCGGAGGGTTCCTGAACATGTCGGCAGGGCGACAAAGCAGCCAGTGCAGTCCCTGGCCAGGTCGGAAGGACCTCTGAACAGGCCGAATGGCCTCTTGACACACAAAGAGGGGCTTCTTCTGGAAGGTCAGAGGAGTCCCCTAGTCAGACCGGAAGGGCCAAACAGCACGAAGATATCCCAGATGAGGATTAAATACAAAGAAGACTTACTCCACAAGCAAAATATTCAAAGCGGAGCTTTCAGGTATATTGTAACACTTCGTCAGGGTGTTACAATATACCGGAAAGCTCCGATTTTAATTGATCTTGCAGAGTAAGTCCTATTTGTATTATATATATAGCACCCACTCTACGTCATGTCTTTTCGCTTCGCGGATCCCAGATGAGTCCCCTGAACAGTTCGGAAGGGCGTTGAAAAGGTCGAAGGGGCCCCTAGACGATCTGAAGGGACCCTGGGCCTTTCAACAGTAAGAATGCAGTTGTTCAGGGACTACAACTTAAAAAAATCGCGCCGCTCCGCGGCGCAATTTAACTACAAATTCCATTATATGCGGGTTAGAAAAAAATCGAACCGTTTCCTCGGCGCATTTATGTGTTATGTTGCTACTTTCCTATATAATTTGGCAAAATAGTTCACTTAAGCACCTTTTTTTCACCTCACCTCTAAACGCACAATATACCATTTTTAGAGGTCCGCACCATACGCAATGCGACGCATTGATGAGAAAAACATATCCAGGCCATAAGACTTAAAATTTTCGCCCCGCTCCGCGGCGCCAATTTGTTTAAGAGTTCCAGGTCTTGAGCTTAACAAATATTCGAAGTTGGTATAGCTGATTCCAAATTGGTGTCGCTGGTTCCAAAGTTGATATGGCAGTTTGCTAACTCCAGCTCCTAAAATTTGGTATGACTCATGCCATACCTGTCATACTGCATTTTCCATCCTTGTAACGTGCCTTTTCATCCGTTTTTTTTTTTTGGGGGGGGGGGGTCTTTCAACGCTTGGGAAGGGGGCCCTTTCAACGCCCGGGAAGGGTCCCTTTCGAGGCGCCCCCCCCCCCCTTGACGAAATCCTGGCTACGCGCCTGAAAACTGCCATCTCAGTTTAAAACTAATGTTGAAGGTGAACTATTTCCTTTAAACGCTCTTTCCGGCTTTACGTGAGAAGCTCTCGGCAGACTGGCGGTACTCACTGAACGGGTACTGGTCTCCCTTGGCCATCTGGTGTGGCAGTGTGTAGGTGGACGTCACCCAGCAGTAGATGTCGATGACGTCACTGGAGATTCGGTCCGGGTCCGAGTGGTGGCAGCTCACTGGTTTGCCGAACAGGCTGGATGTGCACAGCAGCGCTGACGACGCTGAAGAACAGGGAAAGTTGGCAAATGTCAGCAGATAAAGACATAAAAGAAAAGTGCAACAAAGAGCCTCTTGGGCCCATCCGAGGTTGCACCCCCCCCCCCCCCCATCCCCCCCCCCCCCTCCACCAGTCTCGCCCCTTCAAATCACCTTACTCTACCTGCATAAAAGAAGGCTAATCCCACGAGTATTTATGAACTAATCCCTTCTCTGTAAAGTATTTATCTAATCTAATTTTGAAGGTAAGCAAGTGTCACTTGCATCAGCGGACATCCCCTGGTAGCATATTCCAATGTCCTACAACCCTTCTACTGAAAAATGACTGTCGTAGCCTAGTCCTACTTTGTTTCATAATGAGTTTATGCTGATGACCTCTACCTCGATTTTCCCTATTGAACTCAAACATACCCTTTAAATATCCAGAATGCTGACTATTTACAAATTTGAAGACTTCAATTAGATCTCCTCTTAGCCTTCTATATCTAAAGTGAAAACATAAAAAGATAGTTGGTGACCATCAAGGAATTCATGTGCGAGTCAACAAGTGTGGGATCCTAGAAGCAGATCCCGGAATCCAATTGCTAAGATCTTGATCGATTGATCCACTAGGATACGAGGTATTGGGTGTTATTTAATCAAGGGGTACGCCTAAATCCCAGATCAGCCTATTATTTTTTTCTCTCTCGAGAAATACATTATATTTATTAAAAAGATCCATTATCTTGAACCTATAATGCAGAGACTATAAATATTTCACTTTTAATTGTAAAGGGAGCCGGCAGAATCT